>PVJO010016890.1:0-40691 GCA_004026905.1 Hystrix cristata
GAATTTGAAAAAGTAGTGAGGTTGAGGAAGGGCATCTAAGGCATAGGAAGGGAAACAAAGAACAAGCAAAGGAATGGGAGGTCCTGGGACGTGGGAGGCCGAGAGTCAGTAAGGTTATCTGCATGAAGCATAATGTGGCCAGGACAGTCCTCACTTCTCTGCCCCACCTCCACAAGCATTTTCCCAGCCTCACCCACTACTCAGCTTTTTCATCTCTTGCTACTTGCACCTCCCCATCTCTGTCCCCAGGGAACCCTCGACCCAAGTGGAGGGATTTATGAGCAACAATACTCCCTTCCTTAGATCAATGGCCAAAGATCAATAGCTATAATGCAGTAAATGAATCCATATTCATTAGAACCGAATCGAGCAAATGATATTATAAAATTTTCCTTCGAAATCTATGGAAGGAAATTAAAGAGAAAGTTGTTCTAATGTCACTAGTGTCTGCACAGTCACAGGTTTAAGAAATTTAGACAAGGGGAGCTACTGTTCATTTTCATAGACAGCTTAAAGCATTCTTCAGGGGAATAGCTATATTTACCACTTAGATGCAAGAGTCTGGAGATGGGCAAGATGTTTTCCTCCCTGTGGATTTGTAGATCTAGGAAGGATAATGGACTAAATGAATTATGGGTCACCTCCGATCCTAAGCATCCTGTCACTCTCAGATTCCTCCCTGACATTATGAGGAGGCACAAATAGGTTTGAGGATTATCAGCCATAATCACTTACTCAGAAAATAGCCTTGACTCCTGAAGACCATTCTGTCTCATGGTCCCCTCTCTGTCCCAAGAAGTCTCTGGCTCTTCTCGCAGCCAATTCCTAAGTCTCCACCCATCATATAGCTCACAAAACAAGAGTAGACACAAGAGTCACAAGGGAGACATGAGCTAATGCAGCTGTGAAAAGTGGAGGAAACTCAGAGGAAAGACAAGCATGGCTGGGGGAAAGTTCACAGGATGCAAGCAGGGGGCCTGCATTCCAGTTTTGACTTCACCTCCTGCTAGCTGTGAGAAACCAACATAATCCTTCCGAGCCTCATTCTCTTTATCTATAAATAAAAACAATAATATAGTAATTCCTACCTCAACAGGGCTGTTATGAAGATTAATTATCACAATGCACAGTAAAAGTGCTTCACGCACTGCAAAATGCAATTTAATATTATTATATTGTCTTGAAGGCTCAAAAATGTTCTTCTGAGGCAGGTATCTTATTAACAGAATCTCTTCATAAGTTTCACAAGGTTCATGAGTGTCCTGAAATTATATGCCCAGTTGTGTATCTATGTAATATGTGCATTTTGAGGAGGAAGAGGATGTATAGCTTTTAACAGATAACCTAAAAGGTGCATGACCCAGGAGAGATTGAGAATTGGGGTCCCCTTACAGAAAGGTGGCCTCCCTCTCTGCGTGGTCTTCTGTTTATCACAGCAAGAGACTTTATTTAATAGGGAGTCACTGCAAGACGAAGCATCAAAGTCACAGAGGGAAGTCGTGCAGTCTCAGTGGTGAGGCACAGAAATGGTCTGTGCACAGACTTGTCTTTAGCAATTGGAATGGTGTAATGGCTTCCTGGCCTGGTTGTCAGCCTTCCATCCAGGGCCTCCATGTGGCCCAACTCCGGGGAGCTCTGTTCAGTTCTGTGTAACCTCAGTCCTTGGAGCATAACTATAGGGCTAGCACTTCGTGTACCACATGTGTCCTGCCTGGGGAAGACAAAGAGCTGGCCCTCCCTCCACCTTACACGTCTTCCGTCTTCCTCCTGATGTTCCATCTTTGAGAGTCTCTGATAGCTTTTTGCCTTCTCGGATTCTAGTTGCTTCCTTCTGGACATTCTGAGAGATTCTTGCCTAGCAGATATGGGGAGTGGGGGACTCTAGATTGCATTTCACTTTGTATTATCTCATGTTTGCAATCCAGACCCTGAGGCAGGGTGGCACTAATTGAAGTGGCCTGCCTAACACCTCTCTGTGGTCTCTGGAATCTTCCAAGGCAAAAAAACTGCTCAGAGCCACAGCTCAGTGAAGTCATGGCTGGATGATTGTAGAGTTTTTCTGTTTTGACTTCTTCATGTCACTTTATTCTCTGCTGATGCCATATATAAATCCTGAAGGCCTCTGACCAATGTCTCTCCTGGTGCTCTTAGAAGATGAGGGAAGCTATGATCTAATGTCTCCCAGAATTCATGCATTAAAACTTAACCCCCAGTGTAAGAGGCGGGACCTTTAGGAAGTAAGTTATGAGGACAGAGTCCTCACGGGCGGGATGAGAATTCTTACACAGGATATTAGGGAGCAGTTTCCCTTCCCTTTCTGTCCCTTCTACCTGTTCTGCCATGTGCGGACACAGCATTTGTCCCCTTTGGAGGGTGTCCCAATAAGGCAACATCTTGAAAGCAGAGACTGGGTCCTTACAAGGTACTGAACTTACAGCACTTCGATCTTGAACTTCTCAGACTCTACAAATGTGAGAAATAAAATTCTATTTCTATAAGTTACCTGGTCTGTGGTATCTTGTAGCAGCATGAACAGACCAAGACAGGTGCTTAGGGGATGACCTGACATTGAAAGGAAATGAAAATGTTGTCTTGCCCTTGCCCCTGCATCTGACAACCCTGTCTCTCTCTTTCCCTAAATAACTTCCCTGAAAGGGTAGACATTTCACAAACTCCCCTCATTAGAACAAGACCGTGCCGCAGGGTCTGATCCAAGTCCCATTAAGGTGCCATGTGAAATAGGGCAAAAAGACTCCCCTCTCTAGGCTCAACCTCTCCTGCTCAGGCTTTCTGCCTTTCTCAGGGTACTATTAACTACTTTGAGTCTCTTTTTTTCATCTGGGATCTATGTATCTTTTTCTGGGAAACTGCCAAGCATTTGAGGGAGGCAGTGTGGGCAGAAATGACCACAAAGCTAAAGGGAATGCTTAAGGAGTCTAACAGCCATTCAACAAGGGTTTATTGGGCATCTGTCATGTTCCAGGAACTACACAAGACGCATGGGATAATGGGCTCTGCCTGGTCGAACAGCTCCCATGACCCTGCTTCTGAGGGTGCAGTAGCCACCCTACAAATCGGCTCCACAAACTTTTCCTATTTTTGTGGAGTCCATCTTGTCTGTCCAGTGGATGGCCAGACAATTTGTGTAAAGGACTCATGCCCTATTGAACTGCAGATTCCTTATGGGTGAGGAAGAGGCACTAAAGTATTCTGCACTTATTTGCTGAATTAATTACAAAGAGTGCATCCCTGTCTGTTGTGACCTCTTGAGGCAGGGGAGGACAACATCAAACTGTGCACAAAGCTCTCGACGACTCCCCCTCTGTTAAGCACACACACACCCATGCATAGTGTGCACGTGCACGCATGCACACATGCACACATTGGGGAGAGACTCAGCTCCCTGCTGCTTGCTTGAAAATGCAGGCTTCAAGAGACAATTAAATATTGATATCTTTACATCTCAGTATTTTCTTTTGAAATCCAAACAGCCCCAACAGGAGCCATTGCTGATACTTACTTAACTCCTTAAAACATTCTTGAGGGGTTTTACCCTTTTAAAATTAAATCGTTAATAGCAGAGAAGATACAACAGGCTGTGGGTTGTGAATGGGCTCACTCCCCTGAAACAAGCTGTAGGAAGCCCCGAGTTTATTGTTTTAGACTACAGCCTGGACAGCCAACTCTAGAGGCCCAGCCCAGCTCTTTTGGATCTCGAGTCCAGAGCCCACTTTCCCAGAACCTTTCGATGGTCTGCAAAAGACAAAGGGACAGTTTCTTGGCAGCTTTCCCCAGCAGGCACTTGAGTGCCCTGCAATCAGAGGCTTGGCAGGGTTATGCAAATTGCCTGTGCATAATGATGTCCTCATTGAATAGATTAACCCAGCAGGGGTCCAGGAGGCAGCAAACAGGTGCTGGCGGCTGGGCCCTCAGCCCTCTGCCCCAGCACCAAGAGTGGGGACAGTGTTTTTGCAGCAGGGCACTATTGGTCTTCTCGCCACATTGCACCTACCACTGTCCCACCTAACACAAACCACAATTACAGTCAGCCCAGCAGCCCATCTTCTGGGATCTCCAAGGTTGAGCTGGAGTGGAGAAGGACAAAGCCTTTTTCCAGGAATTGTTTTTGCTAAGGGCAGGCAAGGAGGGGCGTTGCAAATAGCTGCACCTTAGTCCCTGGTGTCACTGACAAACACGTTTGTGTCTCATTCCCCGTTGTGTGAGCAGGATGCGTTCCCTCTTCTTCTCCATGAGATCCAATCCAGTAAGTACTCAGCAAATGCTCTTTGAATAGAATTGAATTCCAAAATTATGGAACTGTAAAGTGTCTTTGAAGCAATCAACATATGTATTCTGCTCGTGATTCATGCACCATGTACTCTACACACACTGGTGTTGGGAGCCTAAGCAAGCTCCTCCTAAGCTTCTTGACATTATAGGAAAATTACACCTTTGTGTGTCTTTTTATGGGAAGAGGGTCCGTGGCTTTCACCAGTTCCTTCATGTGGTCATAACCTCTTCCTAAAAAAATCTCTAACAACTGCTAGTCTAATGGGAAGCACAGACATGACACCAACACTCAACACAGTGTGATATGCCCTGGGACAGAGATAAGTACGGGACACATCGAGGACACAAAGCTGCGTCCAGTCAGCAGAGAAAAGAGCCCTGAAATCAGGATCATTTCCTTCCATAGCTTATTATTAGTCCCATTTCACTAATAAGGAAAATGAGCCTTGGAGGTTAGTCTGCTTGCTCAAGGTCACACGTCAGTGGAGCCACTGTTGAAATGTAAGTCTCCAATTCCAAGCTGGGGGCTGTCTTGCCTCCCCGCCTCTCTGCAGCGGCCTTGGCATTTTACCGCCTGGCCTGAAGACGCCTTGTGCCCTCCCAGTCATGGGGCCCCGCAATGGCTGTCTGAATTCTGAATAACCATGGCACGGGCTTGTTGGCAAGGCCTCTCTGTCCCTGGTGTGCACATCTTCGCATGCTTCAGTGGACTTTGTGGAGTCTATTTACCACATCTAAGACCAATTTCCTTCCCTTCAGTTGCTTTGAAGATAATTGAAGGTACTTGCATTGTCTGCCTGGGAATGTAAAAAGCCAGCTAATGCTGCAATCGATGCTTCCTGCTTAATGCTGTGCCTCCGCCCGAGCTGCCCTGAGAGCAGCTAACGCAGCCCTCCGTGATGGCTTCGGCAGATCTTCCCGGCCAGCGACTTTGTTAATCAGAAAGGGGCTGAGGGCTGTGGGGGCCCTCAGGATAATGGCAGGCAGATTGAGTTGTTAAGCCTGAATGAAATATTTAGTAGCACCATTTGCAGGATCCGGCAGGTGGGAGCAGTCCTCTCAGTGCTGCCAGGAGACAAAACGGGGGAAGGTGCCTGCCTTGAGCGCTCCAGGCAGGACACTGATGAGGCTGCTCCAGCCTCCTGTGAGGCGGAGTGCAGCAGCAGCAGCCCAGCCTAAGGAAAGACACATTGAGGAGGACTAGAGGGCCAGCCAGGACACAACCTCCTGGCTGGCATCATCCCCAGGGCAGGCTGGGATTGCGCAGGAGAGCAGGATGCTGGGCTCTGCAAAGCCCACATTTGCACCTGCAACTGCACCTGCACCTCCTAGAGGGTGTGAAACAGGAGCCCCGCCCCCACCCCTTCATCTCATCCAGCCACACTTCTCCTTGGCCCCATGCTCTGCATCCGGGATCCGGGATCCACCTATCCTGTAAGTGTGACAAGGACTCGGAAGGCTGGCTGCAGCTTGGGATGCGAGAATGGGGAAAGGTAAAGATATTCTTCTTGCTCCTCCCCTAAACTACTCTGAGAGCAAAACATCCCAGTTCTGTGTACTTCCCACTAGATCACACCAACTTCCTCATTTTCGAAATCATGAAGTCTCGGCATGAAGATGGGACTTGGTAGTCACATGCTTGTTCAACATGCATTGAGCTCCTAACCTGCTGTGAGAATATACCAGGGCACCTAGTCAGTTCCTCATTCAATATTTTAATGTTCTCTAGAGTGTTCTATCCTAGTCAGGAAGCTTTTGAGGACGTTCATAGATGAAGAATACATTATTTCCCTTGATTGTCATTCCAATCCATCTTTGCCAGAACTGCTTCATTTTTCTCAAGCCATGATGTATTCCCCTTCAGCTTCTATTTATATGCTTGGCTTCTGTTCCTCTGTGCCCCGCCCCCATTATTGCCAAAGCTACATTCGAGTCCTTCGGATATCTGAAAACAGCTCCCAGGTTCCTTCTGACCTAGCAGCAAGACCAAAATGCAATTACTAATCTGAGGAACAAGGTGGACTCTGACAGTGCTAAGCCTTTTGGATGTCAAGTAACTTAATCCTTTTCTAACTCTTCTCCCTCACATTTATTTGATCCCTTTTCTATTTAACTCCAGGTCTAACACAAAGTAGCCTTCACAAGACTCTTTCATAAAAGCAGGTTACAAGATTTCAGTTCTTGGCTGTGATAGACTAGCTTCTATCAGACAATTCTCCTGCTAATAAAAACTTTTCTTAAAAAAAGTTTTAAAAATCATCAGAGAGCTACCAAAGCAGCCAGGATTTATGAACCAAAAATCCCAAAAAGAAGTGAAGTGAATTGAGAAGCACCCTCCACTCGTGATTGCCTTTCCCCTTTATGTGTTCACTAAGTCATGTGTAGCAGCTCAGAGGCTGCAAAGAAAAGCATGCATAGTAGCTATGACACTGTGAAGCTGAGCAGAGCTGTTGACAGTCACACAAGGCTGAGGAGACATACACGGGAGTTCAAAGCTACCAAGGCAACCAGGACATAAGGAATTGAAATCCCAAAGGGAGAAGAAGGTCAAAGAAGTGAGCCCAATATTTAATGGCAATTTCTCTCAAAGCATCTGTGACCTATAATCAAGGAGTGCAAGAAGCCTAAGAGAAACGTGGCTTTAACCGTCTCATAGTCTAAGGAGACAATAATTGGAGAAGACCAAGAAGAAGAGCTGGTAAAACTTCCAAGCTTTCATTTGAGACCTATTAAATATTAAAGCCAAAGTGTAAAAGCAAGTACTGAATATGCTAACCTTCACAGAGACTGCAGCCCAGCCTCAAATACAAGTGACCTTCTTCCCTCCTACTTGACTAAGTAAATCTCGCTGGGAAGAGATAACATCATCCAGATATCGCTAGACCCAAGTCTGTCTGCTCACCACTCAAAAGCCAGTATTTGGGAAACTAGCCTTGGTGAAAGGACATCAAGTTTACACAAGGGCCAGTACCCTGGAAGATGGGAGAGCTATTATCTCTCCTGCCAAAAAATAACCTTAGAGAACTCAAGTATATGAAAGGGCTTTTAATGGAGATGTGGTGGGACAATGGGCAGGAAGGCTGCATGTTGAGTGGTGCTGTCATCACCCAGGGCTTGTGTCTCTGGCTGGAATATTGTAATAGACATTGATATCTGGAAGCTAGTTCCTGTACTTTTTTTTAGACAAACATTACTTTTCTACAAGTTAAAAATCACAGCAATTTACCCCTTCTATGTTATGTTAGTTGATGCATGGGATTAAAGTTTGAAGGGGAGCTTTACACATTCTGATATTGCCTGAAGATACCCAGATATTCTGGGTTCTGTAAATCTAAAGAAATGTTATTTATCAGTTAACATCTTAGGCATTTAGGTGTGGCTTTTCTTTAGAATTTAGAATGCTAAGCAAAGACAGGAGAAGCAGAAGTACAGTAACTACCCAAGAAAACCACCAAAAAGGAGTGGCCACTATTATCCAGAGACTAGAATTTTGCATAACAATATCTGGCATTCAAAAAAAAAAGTGACTCAGCATTCTAGGACACAGAATAAAGTACTAAGAACCAAATAAAAGAATAGCTTCTCAGATGAATCAAATATTGATCTTTTCAGATACAGACTTTAAAATATCTATGATGAATATCTTTCAGGAAATAAATCAAAAATGGGAAAAACCCACCCTGAATTTTACAAAAAGAATTAAAACATAAATCTGTAACTAAGATATATAATAGCAAAATCAATAATTTGGGTTTGGCAAGAGATTAACCAGTACTAAAGCCAGGAAGAAATTGCAATGATAGGTTGGAAAATAAGAATCAAAGTGATAAGAGAGAATATTTTTAAAGATAGAAATACAGATGAGTATAAGAGCCATATGCAACACAATAAAAAGATCTAACAGATGTGTAATTGGAGTCCCAGAAGAAAAAGAAAGCAAAAAGGTGGCATAAACAATATTTGCAAAATGGTAACTGAGAATTTTTTAAATTGAAGAAAGACATCAAGCCACAGATTTTCAGAGAACCCTAAACAGAATAGATATGCACCAAACCATCTCACAGCAAAACTCCTTAAAATCCCAACCAAGAATAATAGTTAAAGCAGCCAGAAAGGGAAAACACTCACCTTATTTCCAAATGAATAACAGTAAAACACGGATAACTTCTTAATAGAGATGACAAAAGTGGCAAAAGTCTTTCATCTATCGTAATATATCAAAGAAGTCTGTTGTAGTCTCACAGACAAATGTCAGACTAGCAAAATACTATAGAGCTAAAACAATAATAGGAATAAGAAAACCTTTTTATTAACTCAAATAAAACAAAGGACAAAAGAGGATAGAACACACGAGGCACATTTAAGTCCAAATATATCAGCAATTATTCTACATGTAAATATTCTACATTCTTCTATTGAAAACAAAAATTGTCAGGCTATTGACAAGTTCTTAATACCTATGAGACTATTCTGAAAACAAACAAGATTTCTGGATTCATGGACGATTGTACTTCTAGCGGCAACTACCTTGGTTCCCAATGCCTGCTTCTGTTCATTAATGGTGGTAACAAGGAGAATCGGATGGTGAGGCCTCCGCATGCAAAAGGGGGTTCCTGGCCCCACGGAAGAGGGATCCCAAAATTACGAACCCAGATGTTTATACAAGAAGTGCTGTGTACCTGCCTTCTTCCCTTTCTGTGAGAGTAAAAGGAACTTTATTTTTCTAAAGCAAAAAAATTTTCTCAGGGAAGAGAGAAAAAGAGTACTCACTCTGAAATGCAAGCGCTTAGCTTTGGGCAGAGAAAGTTTACTCATCCTTTGAATAAGAGCAGATGGCTCTACTAGAAAGGAGAAAAGTGGCTCAGGTCTATTTTGCTTGGTCTATGAGAAGCAAATGCATCTCAGGAAAAGAGACTTTCTCAATTACTTTCAATATGTTTGTTCTTTTTCCTTGAAAAGCTCTACCCATGCCAAAGATAAAGGAAGATACTCCATAATTACAAAAGGATTAATTCGCTAAGAAAATCCAAAAATTCTAAATTTATATGCAACTCATAATGTCACCTCAAAATGTAAACAGCAAAATATAAAGCAAGGAGACACAAATAATTTCAACATTTCTCTCAGCAACTAGTAGAATCATTAAAGGTATGCAAGATTTGAAAAATACGTTCAAGAAACCTGAATTAATTAAAATATGTAGAACATTATACCTGACATCCACTTGGAGCCAAAGGGCCACAACTGGTGCTAGATACACCCTCCCTAAAACAACTAAACACCCACCCTAAATACCCGCCCTAAAACAACTAAAAAAATTAAGAAAATTTTATATTTTTAGTTGTAATGTAATAGTTCTCAAAACTTTGCATATTAGGCAATGAAGAGCAATGATTCCTAAAAGATGTAAAGAAGGTGAGTGAGCTTCACAATTGCCTCTACTTTATTGCCTGAAGAAAGTTTCCAGGCTGTGGTGAGAACAGTGGAAACTGAGGTACAGACCCATGGTCTTACTGAACTGAAGAAATTTATCTAAGAGTCTGGGAAAGTTAAGGCAGTTAGAATTCATTCATTCTACAGATCACTAATTTGCTCTTTTTGTTTTCAGATTTTTGACTGTGTGTTTCATTATCATAATGCCATCTATATTTAGGATCTCAAACATTGCAGTTTTTATCAATGGAAAGTCTATTTGGGTACTTTATATCTGCCATTCCTCTGCTTACACACAGTATAATTCAATATCCCCTCTAACTTATTGAATATATGGAGTATATTCAATTTATAGAGTAATAACTGCTTTCATGACCTTTTCTACTAATTGTATCAACTGAACCAGTTTTGACTGATTGATTTTTCTCCTTGTTACGGGTACAATTTTGCTGTTTCTTTACATATTGGATGATTTTTATGGGATGCCAAGCATTCTAAATTTTATTCCAGTGGGTGATAATTGTTTTTATATTCATATAAATATTCTTTAGCTTTTTCTAGAATGCAGTTGTTTGGAAACATGTTTACCTTTCATTTGAGTCTTGTTTTGTAGGACTAGAAAGGCATTTAGTGAAGGTTTCATTTTCTCCAACGACGAAGCAACACTGCAGGGCTCGCTGCCTGATGCTCAGTGAATTGTGATTTCCACTCTGGAGGGTGGGAATAGACACTATTCTCAGTCATGAGGAATGAACCCTCTAAATTTTTCAGGTGTTTCCTGTCTCAGGTAGTTCTGTTCTCAGAGATATTGCTCAGATGAGTACTCTTAGAAGTACCTAGATGAATACTTGCAGAGGAGCCGTCCCAGATGTTTAGAGTTTTCTCTCTTCTTATCCCTTATGGTTAGATGCAATATGTCAAAAATGCAGACATGAACTTAAGAAATCACAAAAATGACAAAATGAAGTTATAGCTAATAAGTCATCTAAAGCCATAAAATGAAATTATAAAAAGTAATCAATATGAATAACAGCTGACATCTTAAGAAGCCTAATTACCCAATTTATAGACAGATGATACATCATGACTAGCAATGCAACCTGGTTTAACACTCAAAAGTCAAAGTAGCCAGATGTGGTGGCACATGCCTGTAATCCCAGCACTCAGGAGGCTGAGGCAGGAGGATCAGTGTGAGTCTGAACCTATCCTGGGCTACCTAGTGAGTTCAAGGCCAGCCTGGATTACATAGGGAGACCCTGTCTCAAAACAAAAACAAACAAATAAAACAAAAAACTCAATGTAATTCACCATTCAGAGGATAAAGACAAACCATACCTTCAGTAGATATATAAAAAAATTAAACAAAATTCAAGCCTACCCTTTATTTAAAATATCTCAGAAAACTAGGAATCAAAGAGCAGTTCTCCACCCATATAAAATGCCATCTACAAGATCCTACAGCTCATATCTCACTTACAAAATAACTCAGGTAGATATGGCTTCACCAGCGAATTCTGCAATAGGAAACAAATAATGTCACTCTTATACTAACTCTTCCAGAGAATAGAAAAAGAAGTTTCATTTCCCAACTTATTTATGAAGCCAATAAAATCTCGACTGCAAAATCTGATAAGGATGTTACAACAAGAAAAAAACTACAGATCAATCTCACTCGTGGACATAGATGCAAAAATCCTAAACAAATTATTAGCAAATTGAATCTGTCAACATGTTAAATGCATCATAACTAATTTAGGCTTATTCCAGAAAAGCAAAATTTACAATTTGAAAATCTATCAATGTAATTGCTTATAATTCATCAATTAACAGGCTAAATGCAGGAGTAAAATTACATAATCAACTCAATAGATGAAGAAAAATCATTTGATAAAGTTCAACACCCATTCATATTTAAAATTGATGCCAAGCAAATTAGTGATAGAAAGAAACTTTCTTAATTTTGGAAAGGATAATTAAAAATACTTGCTATAAACACCATTTTTTTTAACCAAGAACATGTATTGGTACATTGTATACATAGTGATCACATTTATCATAGTTATTTTGTACCTGTACATGATGTATCTTGATTTTCCCCCATCTTCCCCACCCCTCCCTTCTGTTCCCCACTTCCCTATTTATAGCAGGTTTATTTATATATTTTTTGATATTTTTCCCTATTTCCCTTTCCCCTTTCTTTCCTTTTTCCTTTCTTCTTTCCCCCCCTTCTGCCTTTCTAGTTCTCCTCTCCTTTGAATATTATCTTCCTTTTATATAATATCCATTACACCTCTTTGTCCTTATTACACTTATAGTTTCTCATATCAGAGAAACAATTCTATGTGTACTCATCAGTGTCTGATTTATTTCACTTAAGGGTATGTTCTCGAGGCAAATCCATTTACCTACAAATGTGTTGAATTTATCCTTTTTTATGGCAGAGTAGTACTCCATTGTGTAGAAAACCACATCTTCTTTAGCTATTCATTAGCTGTTGGGCATTTAAGTTGTTTCCAGGACTTAGCTATTACAAATTGTGTTGCTATAAACATGATTGTGCATATATCTCTGTGGTATGATGATTTTAATTCTTCTGGAAAGATACTCAGTAGAAGAATAGCTGGATCAAATGGAACCTCTAGTTGTACTTTTTTGAGGAATCTCTATATTGATTTCCACAGTGGCTTGACCAATCTACATTCCCACCAACAGTGGAGGAGGGTTCCTTTTTCCCCACAGCCCCGCCAGCATTTGCTATTGGTTGATTTTTTGATAATCGCTGTTCTTTCTGGAGTGAGATGGAATCTCAATGTTGTTTTGATTTGCATCTCTCGAATGACTACTGATGTTGAACACTTTTTCATGTATTTATTTGCCATTTTTATTTCTTCATCTGAGAAATGTTTATTCATTTCTCGATGCCTATTTTTGGATTGGGTCTTTGAATTTGGAAGGTTTGATTTTTTTGAGTTCTTTGTATATTCTAGATGTTAGACCTTTGTCTGAGGGACAGCTGGCAAAAATTTTTTCCCAGTCTGTGGGTTTTCGCCCTGCTCTATTGGTGATTTCTTTTGCTGTGCAAAAGCCTTTTAATAGGATGTGGTCCCAAGCACTGATTCTTTGTATTATTTTATTTTATTTTATTTTAATGGTACATTTTCGATGTACATATTGATAACATTCATCATTGGGGATCTGTACCTGTACATGATATACCTTGTTGCTTCTTTTTTTCCCGTTCCATGCAGTCTGGGTTCTGTTCATAAATTTTTTTCCTACCCCATGTCCTCGAGAGTTCTTCCTATTCTATTCTCTAGTAGATTTAGTGTTTCTGTTTTAATATTTAGATCTTTGACCCACTTTGATTTTAGTTTAGTACATGGTGAGAGACATGTATCTAGTTTTAGTTTTCAGCATGTGGCAAGCCAATTTTCCAGCACCATTTACAAACCCCATTCTTAATAATAAAGATTGAAAGATTTGTCCGTAATATCAAGAATGAGAAATGGCCTCACCTCCCCTATTTAACATTGTATAATAAGCCCTGTACAGTGTAATAAGAGGAGGGGAAAGAAGGAGGATATAGTGATTGAATATGAAGTTGTCACTTTGCAAAAGATGTCATTGTCCATTTGAAAATCCAGAAGAATGTGCGGATAAATTCAAAGGGTTTAAAAGTTAATTTAAGTCAAGCAAGGTCAAAGCTTGATATGTAAAAACTAATTATATTTCTACACACAACTAACAAATAGAAAATGTTTTAAAGATGCCATTTTAACATCATCAAGACATAAAACACCTAAAATAAATCTAACCAAAGATGTGCAAGAGTCCTACACAAAAACCTATACACTGTATGGAGCTAGACTCAAATGCAAGGGGTGATCTATTTATGGGTGGGAAGAATCAATATTACAAATGTGTCAACCTTGCCAAAATTGATATAAAATTCAATGCTTTCCTAATGAAAAACTCAACACATTTTTCATCTTGTAGAGATTGCAAACTGTTTCTAAAATTTAGATGAAGATGCAAATCATTAAAATAATCAAGACCTTCTTGAAGAAGAGTGACAAATCTGGACGACTGAAGCTACTAGATATTAAGATACATCACGATTCTCCAAAATTCAGACACTTGTGGAATTGGCACATCATTAGCCTCTGCACAATACAGAATCCAAAAACACAGTAATGTGTTCTGGACTGTCTTTGAAATACAAGGAATTTAGTCCACTGGGGGAAAATTAATTTTGAGCCTTATCTCACACTATACATAAAAATCAATTTCAGATGTGTTACAACCAAAGAAATGAGAAGTAAAACAACAAAGCTTCTAGAATATAGGAGTATATAGTAATGATCTTGGGTAGGCGAATATTTTCTAAACAGAGAAAAAAATTTACCAACCATAAAGGGAAATGTTGATGAGGCTACATTAAAATTTCAGACTTCCGTTTGTCAAATGATGCCTTTAAAGAGTTAAAAGGCAATTTACAGAGTGGGAGAAAAAATGTGTGTGTGCGCTTGACAAAAATTTTATATCAGAATATATAAGGACTCCTACAATCAATATGAAAATACACAGAAAACTCAACAGAAAGCTGGAGAAACTGGGGTAAAGGTGAATAAATACTTAACGAAAGATGATATCCATGTGTCCAATAATCCTATGAAAAGGTGCTCAATTTCAGTAGTTATTAGGAGACTGTAAATTAAAACTGCCATAAGTTACTACTGCACACACACCAGAATAGAAAAAAAATGTTGAATACTGATAATAACCAAAGATGTTTAATTAGTCTGCCACTCTTAATCTCAGTCTCCCACAAAGCCTCAGGACATGAGCAAAATGTAGACAATTTTCTGCATAACACACATAGTCTGGACTCTTACTGCCAATGGAGTCCTTGTTCCCGACTGAAGCTTCCCGAGCCCCGTCTTTACCACTCGCATTTCTGTCAGCATTCTGGCCTTCCGAGCTCTGATCAGAATCTCTCACAAAGCTCTGCTTATAGTAGTATAAGGCTTCTCTACCAGCATCTCTAAAACTTTCCCAACTCCTCCCATGAACCAATCCCAAAGGCTTCCAGGCCTCATGATCAGGTAAGAGTAACAGCAATTACCCGACACCTGGAACCAAAATCTGCCTGGGTCATGTTCTCATTGCTGAGGCAAAATACCCAACTCCTGTAACCTAAGGGAGGAGTGATTTATTTTGGCTCACACTTCCAGTCCGTGGTCAGCTAACTCCGGGGGAGGAACAGCACGGTGGAAGGGCCTGGTGGAAGAATACTGCTCACATTATGGTGGCCAGGAGGAAGAGAGTGAAAGGAGGAGCCAGGGAGAGAGATACACCCTCCAAGGTCACATCCCAGTGACCCACCTCCTTTGACCGACCTCCTAATGGCATATCAGCTACGAACCCATCAGTGGACGAATTCATCAACGAGTATAGAGCGCGGATGAGCCAATAACCTTCCAAACACATGGAACTTCGTGGGGACACTCCTGATTCAAAGCACAAGAGATGTCGAGCAAATGGAATTCTTACATATTGCCGGTACAAGTTGGTAAAATGGTAAGTCTATTCCTAAATACATAATGTGACGTAGGCATTTATGTAGAAACATATACATATGTACCAAAAGACATTACTAATAGCAACACTCTCAGTGGGTAGAGATGGAAGTCCATCAGTAGAAGAATGGATAAAGTAAGACAGATTTATACAATGGAATTCTAGACTAATGAATGAGTGCTACATGAAACAACATGAGTATAATTTACAAATACAATGTGGAGCAAAAGAAGTCACACAGAGATTGTAGAATTCTAAAAAGGGCAAACCTGTAATGATGGAAGTCAGGATAATGGTTATGTTGGTGGAGTATATGATTAAGAGAGGCATGAGAGGTTTGGGGATTCAGGTAACATTATTTCTTGATCTGAATGGTGGTTAGTTACACGAAAGAGAAAATTTGTGGACTTGTACTCTTATAATTTGTGCACTTCTTTATATGCTTTTTCTACTTTAAATTTTAAAATGATTATTGCTATAGTTTGAATCTTAAATGCCCCCTGAGAGCTCATGTGGTAAATGCGCCGTCTCCAGCTTGGCACTGTTGGAAAGCGATGGGAACTTTAAGAGGTAGAACTCATTGGCAGGTCTTCGAGTGATTGAGGGTGTGCCCCCAAAGAGGGTTAGGGGATCTCTTTCCCTTCCTCTCTCTCTTTCATTTCCTGGCCTTGAGGTGATTATCTTTGCTGTCATGTACTTCTGCCAAGATATGCTCCCTTGCCACAGGTCCAAAGCAACAGTCAACAAATCACCGACTGAAACTTGCAAAACTGTGGGCCAAAATGAACCTTTGCTCTTCATAAGTTGATTATCTCAGATGTATGTTCTCATAATAGAAAGCTAAGACATTTGTCAAAAAACCAAAAACCACAAATGACAAACATCATTTGTGGCATGGTTTTATATATGTAAATTTGCATAAAGAACATATACTAAGCACATTATATATAACTGTACATACCAAAATTCAAACAGTAATTCTCTCTAGGTGTTGATTTATGAGTAACTTTCACTTTCCTCTTTATACTCTTTGGTATTTGTCTGAATATTTCCAGTGAAAATGTATTACTTTCATAAAAGCTAAAAATAATAAAGCTTTAAATAAAGATCTCCTTTTTAAATGGTAAAATGGTACTGCGGTTATGTTTAAAGAAGAAAAGAGTCCTTATCTCTTAGAAATACATAATTGAAGCATTTACAGATGAAATAATATGATGTCTAGCAGGGGGTAGGGAGAAGTAAAGAATATAGATTTTTTTTTAAATAGCCATATCTTAGTAATTGTTTAGCTGAGTGATGGTCTATGGGGATTCATTATACTCTTTCCTCTACCTGTGTGTGTTTGAATAATAAAATGTTGAGAAACAAACAAACATTTTTTATAAGCATAAAACTTATGCAAAAAGACATTAGCCACAGAAAAAAGTATGTGTCATCTCCGCACAGCCAAAGTGAGGGTAAATTACTAGTGAGTGTTTTCTCAATTCCTGGGAGGAGAGCAGTGGACTCCACTGAAAATTAGTCTGGCATAGAGATTATATTCATTCCACATTAAAGGTCTTCTGGAATCCAAGCCTTCATCAGGAATCCATTTACAAAAAAAAATTGCTGTAAAAAAAGGAACCACTGGTAAGACTCCAACCTCCCACGAACCCAGCGAGGATCCATGTCCAGTGGAGAACACACACATTCAAAAGATGGGGC
Organism: Hystrix cristata; assembly: GCA_004026905.1. Classification (NCBI taxonomy): domain Eukaryota; kingdom Metazoa; phylum Chordata; class Mammalia; order Rodentia; family Hystricidae; genus Hystrix; species Hystrix cristata. The sequence continues at coordinate 17,008 of PVJO010016890.1, forward strand.
ACCAGTATCTTTCCCTTCTCTATGGCTTCTCTAAAAGGTGATGAGGAGGCAATTGTGGAGAATCAAGATATATCTTAGAAGTTTCTTGCTCTTTCAAGCGTAGGAATGAGGTATCTTGATATATCAGGAAAAGGAATTGCAGAGGTGATGGCGGAGAGGAGAGTCTGATTGCCTCACATGGAAAGGCAGCGTCTGCTGAGTACTGGCCAGAGCTAGAGGCTCTTGGGTGCTATCAACAGTGCCCTTTCCTGTCCCAGCTCAAACTTTCTCTGGTTGTCTGTAGTTCTGACTTCTGTCAGCTCTTCTCCTAAGCCTGATCCAGCCTGGATCTGAGTATGACTATGCCTCGAGCTGTCTTTTTGACCAAGCTGGCTTTGACCCTCTAGAATGCTACAGTCTTTGCTATAACCTTTTCTGACTAAAGGATAAAATTCCCACTAGCTGAAATTTCAACAAGTTTCAAGTACAGGTCTAAGACCTTCATCTCTTTTGAGAGGGGTATTAAGTAGAAGAAATCAAGAAGGCAGCTGAGATCTAAATGAGGAAAAGTCTACCTTGCCTAGTCACAAAAATTGGGTGAATTAGGTTGCCACAAAATATTCATTTCAGTTTGAGTTTTTGTTTGCTTGTTTGTTCTTTAATTGACACATGATAATTGTACATGTTTATAAGGAACACTGCAATATTTTGATACATGTATAAAATGTGTAATGATCAAATAGGTGTAATTATCATATACATCATCTCAAATATTCATCCTTTCTTTGTGGTGACAACATTCAAAATCCTTTCCTCTAACTAATTTGAAATATACAATGCATTATTGTTAACTACAGTCACCCTACTGTGCTATAGAATATGAGAGCTTGCTGCTCTTAGCAAACTGTAATTTTGTAACAATTAACATGCCCTCCCTATCTCCTGCTCCCCCCTACTTATTCCAGCCTCTTGTAAACACTATTCTATTCTCCATAATCATATTCCCACATGAAAAATTTACAGAGTTAATCCTGGAAAACACAAAAAGTGAAGTTAAATACCGAAAAGATACATCTGGAAAAAATACAACATGGTACAAATTAATTACACTTCCAAAGTAAGGTGTAAGGGGTAGAATGAAGCAATGAAGAAACACTGGCTTTGCAACCACACTGATCTACGTGTCTCTGCCACTGATAATTGCTACATGTGACAGACACACACAAACAGAACAGTTTAAATGGTCAGGACTTAGCATGGGCTCAGAAAACTTTCAGAATTCTTCAAGCACTGCTGTGGGACAACCTGCCTCTTCAATTTAACTGTGTTACCTTCCTCTCCATACTATGCAAAAGTCCAGAGTAAATAAGAATTGCCATGTCGACTTCCTTTAGTGCTAGGAGAGGACACTTTGTTTTTGAAGACATTTTTCTGTTCCCTGCCACAGTCTCCTTCTCTTTCTTAAAACACCATGAATGGGAGACCATACGTGAAGTTGCAGAGATTTGAGTTAGGTGATGGGACAGTGCCCTGGACTGTAAGCTGAGATGCCTAAACTCACGGCAAAGCTATCTGAGCACACCCATCAAGATGGTCCTCTGCCTAGATTTGAGGGCTAGCAGGGCACTCCCTTACCACACATTTCAGGACAGTCCCTCTGACCCAGACAGCACATCTTCAAATCCAAGGGCAACCCACAAACAGGGGAACCTCCCCCACCCGCCCCCACTTCCACTATCAGCCAGTGTTCGTGCAGGACACGCTGGGATGTACAAGAAAGGCAAGCTCCACTCCTCCCACAGCTAGCTCGAACACCTGGTTCTGGCTAACTTTGCTGTGGAAGCATCCGGGAGAAAACAGAGCATCACACTGGGCAGGAGAAGCCTGGGACCAGGCGCTGCCTTGCATGTTTGATAAGCTCTGGAGGACCTGTCTCCAAGGCCCTGCGGTCAGCCGAGGGACACATCGCACCCTAGTGGTAGAAAGTCCAATCACACTACAACAGCAGAGAGTAGAGCATATGCTGTTTAGGGAGTTAATTACATGAAAGGCTGGAGGAGGGATCCCAAAGAGAAAAATACTTCCAGGAGGATTCGTAGGACATCTAATCAATCACTGATGTCACTACATTCCCTCTAGTAATTACGCTGACATTGGCCCAGATAGGATGACACCCTAGATGGTACCTGCAGATCCACGCACCCACACCCCACATGCCTCCCACCCAGCCATCCCAACCCAGCCCCAGCCCAGCAGCCTGGGGGATACTGCAAAGTGAAGATCAGCACTCTCCAGGGGTCCAGGCTCCCTTCATGTGTGTGTGTGTGTGTGTGTGTATATATATATATATATATATATATATATATATATATATATATATATATCTCTTGCTGAATTCCTGGCTTGCCTACCCTGCTGCTCATTCCCATCTACCAGCACTGGAAGAGGGATTTGATAAGTGCATTCACACCTATGTGTTGCCTTTTAAAGAAGCTGGCTTTAAACTAAAGGAATAACATTCAAATGGTGGAATTTAGGCATTCAAATTTGGGCAGGGGAAGTATTTCTGGTTCAGAAAGTGGGAAGAGATGCTTCCTCCATACCACCACCACCGCTGACTGTCTCCTGTGATTCCCATGGGGCTGTTGCTACCTTCTGGGCTGGAAATCTCACCGAGCTACAGCAGAAGGATACCCTGAATTCCTCTTTCCCTAATGTGGTCTGTGGTCAAATATCCACACGCAACCATAGACAGTCCCTGCCGGATCCCAGCTGAACTGCAAGTTCACCACGCGACCCACAGAAGTCCTCTTGTCCTTGGCCTGGTTTTTCTCCCAAGCCCACCTCCACTCTTGCCTTCTAGTCACCTGGGTCTCTGTGCTGCAGCCGACAGGGCCTCTTGGTAGGAAGAACTGCCGTCGTTCTCCCCGCACCTTCTCTCCTAGCAACCTGCATTCCCACCCTCAATGAGAGAAGAAAATTTGGAATATATATACCAAAAGGCTCCTCACTTTTCCTGGCACCCTTTTTTGCAGGCACTTAGGAGATGTTGTGGGGACAAGAAAGTGGGTGGTAGAAAGAGAATTTCAAGTATCACTAATAGGTCAATTTGGTATTTTTCTTCCAGCATAGGATGAGAAGGAAAGGGAAAAGAATCACCAGAGGCTGAACTTGACACTCCAACCCAATTAGATCCTGATTTGGATAAACATCCAGCCCAGTGCCCACCCCAGGGCAGGACACAAGGGCAGAGAGGCCAGGATGATGCGTCCTTCCTCTCCAGGCTGAGCTGCTCCGTCATTTCTGTTCAAGACAGAAGATAACCTGGCAGGAGGGGTGGCAAAAGGGGTCCAGCTTCGGGACTAGACTCTCTGGCACTGTGACACCATCTGGTTCTGTGATCCTATGAGAAACGGTGCCCATGTGGTCATTTCTCCAGGCTGTTTCCCTGAAAGAGCAGCAGTGCCCACCATGTCTGGTGTCTGTCCCTGCTCGCAGCCCTCTGGTAGCTAAGGGCCCATTTCCAAGGCTGGATGCCTATGTGGGTCACAGTCAGCACCACTATCACCACCCCCCACAACCCAACCCTCTGCGCCCAGTCACAGATTCCTATTTTCGGACATGGGAGAGAAAAGCAGGGCGGGGAAACAGCCATTTCTATGCTAAGTGCCCACATGCGGCCTGAGGGTTAGAAAATGAAGTGATGCAGCTGCTTGCTGTTCAGGGGAGCCAGAGTCCCTGGCCCTGAATGCCAAGAAGAAAAGGCCCAAGCCACCTGGGTCTGACCTGGATTGGAGCCTGCGTCCTGGACGCTGAGGACCTGTCGGGAGCTGGGGGAAAGGCTGTGGTCCCCAGGAACCAGCTGCTCTACTCAGATCACTGCTGTGCCCAAGAGTGAAGAAAGCATTTGACCCCCTTAGCACAGTGACGGCCGCACACAGCAGCCTGCCTTGCCTCCTCCTGTCGCAACGGACTCTTCAGGTGGAGACAGAGACACCCAGTGGAAGAAGCCCGGCCTGGACTCTGCAGGCTGAGCTCTACCAGCTGTGCAACCAGATCAGTCAGACTATGTGCTTCTCCCAGCCTCACTTCCCCCATAATGGGTCCAGCCATATGACCCCAAAGCCTCGTCCAACCCCGCGTCCTCCCGAGAGGGGATCTGGTAGATTCGTTTACAGTGAGACGAGTGTAAAGGGTAAGGACAAAGCATTTCCTTCCCGAAGCTGCAGGACTTGCTACCCTCTAACAGACAGAAAAACCCCCACCAGAAGCACAAAGGAACAATGACAAAAGTTCCAGTGGGAGGACAAACCTGTCCCTGTATCCTCTAGGGACAGAGTAAAGATGCGAGCAGTGTTCTCCAATAAGGGCAAAGGGTTTGACCTGGAGTGGAAACACCAGGCTTGCTACTTGGCTGAATTGTTCCCAAAAATAGCCAGGAAGGAGGAAGTGGTCATTGGCCTCAACCCAAACACTCTCATGGATGTCCCAGGAACGGACAAAGCAAATGTCCCCAGGTGCGTTCCCACTGCCCCCACAAAGCAGCAGCCTGAGTGTCTTAAGGACAAAGGGCCAGGTAGTTCTGGTGCCACAGACTTTGGAGATGATGGCGAGGGATTCTGCTTATACACAAAGGGCACTGGATTAAAATGAACACTAAGGGCAGCCTTCCATGATGGAAAGTTAACATTACAGTCCACGTAGTCTGGGGGAAGATGATGGGTCAAGAAGGTGAGGCAAATCCTAAGTATGGGCTGCCATGATTAAGAAGAAGTGGAAAGGGTTGATTATATTATGTGGCATATAAACATCTGGGTTTTTTTTTTTTTGGTACTTCTGGCTGAGCCACTTGGTAGCCCTGCCCAGCATCTAAAAAATAGTATACAGACCTCCCCTTCTTCATCTCCTCCTTGTCAGGAATAATAATATCTGGCATCAATTATTGATTCTACTCAACAATTACAGATCCCCAATTTCATCCACATACATTATCTCATTTAAATTTTGTTCCATTTTACTAACAAGAAAACTGGGGCTCGGGAAGATTAAATATTTAGCAAAGTTCAGACATTTAATCATTGGACTTGAACCCAGATCTCCAGACTCTGCCCCCAGAGCTCCTTTCACAGGATCAGAGCTGACAGGCTGGGATGAGAGGGGCAAGGCAAGCACATGCTTGTGAGCAGGCATCAGTCAGCTCCCCCATGGCAGGGGGCAGCAAGGCCCGCGCTGACAGAGGCCCAGGAGCCCATGGCACGGTGGGGGAGTTTTCTCGCAAAATGGAGCAGGCTGCCAGCATGCTCATTACCCAACCTTATTCCATCTCATAATAAATGGAGCCCCCGGAGGGCCAGGCATGATGGGGTGGGGTGAGATGGGGAGCGAAGACTATTACAGGATTTTAACCTTCGTCTTCTCTTTCCGGGCCTCTGGAACAGCTGTTCGACAAAATGGATCTGTGCAGACAATCATTTTTGCTGCATTACTTAATATACAGTTGCTCTCGGCAAGAGATATAATTGACTTGCTTAACTAATCAATCTTTCTATAAGCATAGCTGCTTTTCCTTTCCCACTGGGGGAGGGAAGCAGGGGGAGAGGGAGGAAAGAGAAATTGCAAGGAACAACCTTTGGCATAAATTACAGCGCTTTAACACCCAGCTGAGGGTTCAGAGCCAGGGGCATAAACCGGGCGAAGCCTTCCCATCAAGACTCCTTCTCAGACCAGCTGTGGTCTGCAGTGGCTGGGGGGTCATAGGCACCCAGTGAGAAAGGGAAGCACAAGTGCCAACAGAAGTCAAAGAAGCCGTGTCCCACGCAATCCAAAAATCATGTCCATTGTCTTTGGAGTGATGACCAGGGACTTCAAAACTCTCAAAGTAAGTAATGAAACTATGGGTAAAAATGTCACTTGGTTAAGCAAGAAAATAACCGGCTTCCCCCATGCTCCACCCACCCTCTCATTGCAACTCAGTGTTACCCACCTGTCTTGCCTACCGCACAGCATGCCAAGCCCTGAAATGATAAGTTTGCAAAGCAGAAAGAGTTTATTCACAGTGCACCAATAAGGAGAGAACTCATGTCTCAAATCCACCTCCCTGATTATAGGGTTAGAGGTACTTATGGAATATAGAGACAGGGTAGCCAGAGGCCTGGGGAAAGGAGATTAGAATAAGGGAAAGGTGAAGTATGGCTGAACTTGATGGCTCTTTATGGAATGCATGCTCAGATCAGGGATGCCTTAGCAGGATATGAAGATGGTGACGTCAGTGGGATCCCATGTGTACCCACATTGACTTCTTGGAGGTTACTGGTTGTCTGTGTGGATGTCTCCCCAATTCCACATCACAGAGCTCTGTGAAAGCAAGAATTCTGACCTGAATACCAGCGCCTCAGTGCCTTCAACATAGGTAAGCATTCGGTGTAGAATTAATAGAGCTAGGAAGTAAAAGATCACAGTGCTGGTATTTCAAAAGAAGAGGTTCTCATCTCTAGGTGGGAAATCTTCTCTAGAAAAAAGGTACAAGGCCCATCTTCTGTTCCAGTTTACATCTATATCAAAAGCATGGACTATGTTTGAGAAAAGATGATTACCTAATTTCTGTATGACAAAGTTTGAAGAAATTAACTGCCTGGCACATGTAGACTCTGAGGATTCATCAGGCCAAAACCACACAGATGAAATCTAGTAAGGCTAAGTATTTAGCATCAAAGGATCATTTGAATGAGTACAAGAGAAAGGCACTCTGGCTTGGCAGAAACTCATGAGAAGAAAGACGCTGGGGTTTGAGTTGATCACAAGCTCAATAGGGTGGTACACATTAGAAGGGAGAAACAGCCACCTGTCTAGAGTCCACTGTGTTTGGGCGAATCTGGACCACAGGACTATGTATGCTCTTACTAGCTCATCTTGAAAGGAGCAGAACAGGGGTGTCTGGGACACCCAGAGCCTAGAAACATTGACAAAGGCTCAGGGAATGTCTCACCTAGAACAAATGATAGTTTCAAACACAAGACAGGCTGTCCCTAAGATGAGGGAAGCTGACAGTTTAAAAGTTTAAAAGGCAGCTCAGGTGCTGGAACTGCCTGGATTCAAACCCCAGATCTGCCCTTTATTGATGGGGGGCCTAAAGGCAACATTGTCCCCTTCTCTGTCCCACAGTGTCCTCATCTATACAACAGGCATAGGGCTTCTTATCCCAGGGGCTAAATGAGTGAGCGTGTGCAAACCTCCCCGAAAGGAGAGCGGTACCAAGTCAACAGTTAGCTACTGCTCTTCTATAACACATAAGGCTGACCGGGACAGAAGTGTGGAAGTTACAGGAAAATTATTTCAATGGTGGGAAACTTTCCTACCACCAGAGCTGCTGCCCATGTGAGAAGGGAGCTCTGAAAGGTAGAGATTTTCTGGTTCTCTACTGGACACTGTGCACAGGACCTCTATACTGGGTGATGGGCTGCAGGTGATTCCATTTGAAGACTCACAACTCTAAGACTCTTGTAGTCTCCAGGAAAGCTTCCCTTCCTGACCCCTTTTATCCAAGGAATACAAGAATGGAGCATCAGGGGTGAGGATGTAGGTCAGTGGTAGAGTGCTTGTCTAGCATGCACATGGCTCTAGGATTGATCACTGGCAAAACACGCACACACACACACACACACACACACACATGCACACACGCGTGCACGCACCCGGATAGAGTACCAAGAAGATTTCATACATCGCAGAAGGGACATCAAGACCCTCTGCAGCACCACTGCTGAGCCTTTGAGCCCCAGCCCATTAGGACACGCGATGCCTCCCATGCACCTGGGTCCACAGGACCCTGTGCTCTGAACCAGCCCTGGTGAGCCCCTCGGCCCCACAGAGTGGGTTAAGTCTTGGCCTTCAAGTGATGAGCAAGCATCAGAAAAGGCCAGGTGCCGGGCAGTTCAGAGAGGAAACAGACATGAGATTTAATTGCAAGTGCCACCAAGCTCCCCTGGGAGCAGAAGCCTCGAAACCAGGTCCGAGACTGAAGGTGACATTTCAGGAGGTGCAGGGAAAAGGCCTCCCTTTCTCCCCAAGCCTCTGCCTCATAGATGCCGCCGCATGTTATCTCAGCAGAAGCCACCTTGGCCAGCTGGGGCCCCAGTGAGAGCACGTCAGCTCCAGGAGGGGTTAATTGAATTACTGACCCAGAAAAGTGGGGATGGGCAGGTGGGCATAGTCAGGGGTCCCAGGGGCTGCAGTAGAGGTTTTGTGCTAGGGACATACTGCCAGCGATCCAACTTGTGCTGGCCTTGGCTTGGAATGAATAATAATTTTACCATTCTCTCCGGGGGGTGACTTTGGGGTAGGTTCCTACATCTCTTGGAGCCTCGAGAGTCTGCGTGGGGTACCCTGAAATGCCCCTTACTGTTCAAACACGATTTTCCAAGAACCCTCACATCTCTGAGTTATTTACCTCTCCTGAAGATCCATCTGGCGGGCCAAATTCTAGAGTTTAAAAACCATAAGAGAAAGAAGTGCCTTTCCTAAATTCACAGAACTAGAAAGCAGAAAAAAAGGGATGAAAGCCCAAGCGTGAGTGAGGCCCAAAAGTGGGACATTTTTCTCCCCCCCAGCAGTCCCTTTCTCATACCCCACCCTCCTGTTCCTACCTGAGTTACAGTCTCCTCTGTTATGGTAACCCGAGGTGAGTAGGATGGGGCCAAGAAAAGGGACAAAGACCGCTGAGGGTCAGAGCTGGCTCCTGCCTGGTTCTTGAGACAGAAGCTGGGAAACAATTCTCCCCGGGAACCAGCATCCTAATCCCAGAGAGAAGATTAATCAGGGCTTGATTCTGTAAGCACACAGCATTGTTTTTGGCACATTAGCTACAAGCTTTTCTCTGCAAATGGATGTGATTTTTATGGCCTTGTTTATGGAGCTGAATATTCAGAGCGATTCGCTTTTCCCTTTCCCAGAGCTGGGAGGAACCACAACTATCCCCCACCCCAGGGTGAGAAAATGTTGGCTCAGTCTCCTTCCTTCCCCAAAATCCCTCCACAGTTTCCCATAATACCAGGGGCAGAATCCCAGGCCTCCGGTGTCTCTGATCCTTATCCATTCCCTTTCCTGAAACCTAGAAGCCGTGATTAGGAAAACAAGGCAAAACAAATAAAGCAAAACAGAGCAAACAGAAGAAGAGGCAGTCCCTGAGCTAGTTTGTGCGGCTGTGTCCCCCAGGGCTCCTGCTCATCCACTCTTCCACGGACCAGCATATCTCCTGGTGATCTATGGGCAGGTGCCTTCCCACTAAACTAGCAGAAACCAGCCCTTTCCTTATTCACACACAGAGCAGCGATGAGCTGCTGCTTCTCCTTTGCCAGCAGTTCTCTTCTGTGGCTGCAAGCCCTCCTCCAGGCCAGTACCCAGCCACCTGCTTTCCTTGGTAGGAACCAGTATACCACCCCAACCCAAGCCCTCTGCTATCCCAGGCCACCGGTCTTACCAGAGCATTCTTCCCTGGTATGGTTTAGATCCATAACATCCCTCAAAACTCGCGTACACTCAGAGGCAAGCTTTTGGAAGGTGATTGGGTCGTGGGGGTGCAGGACTCATGAGCGGACTCACGCACAAACAGCAGCTGAGTGTGCTGTTGGGAGATGGGGCCTGGTTAGAGGCCAGGCCCTGGGGGCTCGACCTGGAAAGGTTTATCACCCTCCCTGCTTCTCCCTTTTCTCTCTGCTCCTGGCTACCAGCACATGAGCACCTTTCCTCCTCAGCAAGCCCTTCCACCATGCTGTTTCTGCAGTTAAGCCCACCTTCCACGATCTGAAATTTCTGTAACTATGAGCCAAAATAACCTTCTCCATTAAGTCGTGGGTGTTGGGTATGGTGTCCAGTGACAGAAAGAAACTAAAACAAACCTTAGTCCTTCATTTACACACAACATGAAAGAGTTCTGGAGCCAATATACTTTGCTTTGCTTGCAGATTCCCGAAGCATATAAATATCTGAAAAACAACCCAAGTCCTAGAGTGAAGCAACATCCTTTAATGTATTTAACCCGCGATTCTCCAGTCTTGTTTAGCTATGAATTCCTTTTTCCCTCACTACTGCTTGGCTTCTAGCGAGGTCCTTGTGTGGCCTCACAGCATGATGGAGAAGCAGAAGGCAAAGCAGACATATATAAAAGCACACATACAAAAGACAGAGGGAGACTGACCTGCTTTACAGCAACCCACTTTCGTGGTAACTAATCTGGTCCTGCAAGACCAAACTCATTCCCAGCCTTGAGAGAATTCACCCTTTCTCAGAGAAAGGCATTAATCCATCATGAGGTCACTGCTGCTCCCAGATCACCTCCGTCTAGGCCCGATTTCTTAAATGTCCCACGATCTCTCAATTCAGTTGTAGCAGGGACTAAACCTTTAGCACTCCACTTTTGAGGAACAAATCTAAACCACCTAAATCATGGCAGTTGTTGAAAGAGCTCCAGTCGCTAGCCAGAAAAACACAGAGACACCTGCAACAAAGTTAATTCAGCCAAATGCCGAATGACCATGGAGAGAACCCTAAGATGCAGTGAGATCACATGTGTTAGTTAGGTTCTCAGAGCCAATGGTTTTAAGAGAGCAGATTTAATGGAGGACATTTACAGATTGCAATATTCACCCAGAAGCCAAATGCAGAAGGTGCTGAATCTCCATCTAGGCACTGGAGACCCAAAAGATCCAACTGAGGGCTGGGAGCCCACAGCACTGTCCCACGTACGTCCGTGTCTGCACATGATGGCTGGAGCCAGGAAACGATGCTCGCAGCAGAGATGACAACCAGAGCTCCTCCGAAGCAACAGCAGCCATCCTCGACGACAGCAAGGCCCCAAGCTCCTTCCTTGATGAGGACAGCCGAGCCCCCTCTGGAAGAACCAGCCGCAGCAGAGCTTCTCCTGGGAAACAGCCCGCCAACTAGCTTCAGCTCCCACTTTGCCTTATGTTGCATCAGCAACAACCCTCAGGTGGATCCTCTACACCCAGCATCACATCAACTCAGTCCGGCTGGGCATTCTGGCTCAAGTTGACCATATTAGGTCCACCACATCACATCTCTGCCTGACACTTTCAGCCTGGTGTGATCCCAAGCAGAGCCCAGCTCCCTCATGCCTGAATTTCTGACCTAGAGAAACCGTGAGACAATAAACAGGCATTGTCTGTTTTTGTTTGTTTGTTTGTTTGTTTTTCAGTCCCTTTAATTATGTCCTCTGAGGAGTGGGCAGAATGGCGGGCAGGGGGCAGAGAACGTGGCTCTTCTCGAGGCCCGCATTGGTCAGCAGCTGGATCTTGCTGAGGTCAAAGCAACTAGACTCCACAATGGGGAGGCCCTTGGCCTCTTGATATTTCACGAGCCTCTCAGCTTCTCGGCAGGCCCACTCATGCATTCTGTAGTCAGGCAGGTAAGCCACAAAGGTGGCCGCTCCCTAATTTTGAGGCACTGGTTATTCAGCTAGAGGAGAAGACACCCTGCCTGGAGACAGAGCACCTGAATCAGGTGAATCTGTTGATCTATGTATGAGTGCTGAGCAGGGAGAGGAAAAAATGAGAGCAGGCCTGGGTATGAGCATTCACTGCCTATTACCACACCTAGTCCTGGAAAAACATAAAAATAAAAAGGAAAAGCTTGAGTAGAAGATTCAGAGTGACAGACACATCCTGACACATTCACTCAACAAGTAAAAAGTGAATACTGCTTCCTGGACATAATAAGACATACGGGGGAAGGTTTTGCAATGTTAAGAGAGTCATCAGTGTGGCCTCATCAGGAAGGTGTGATTTAACAAAGACTTGAAGAAAACAAATCTTAATCCCCAAAGTCATATGTTAATGGCATTCAGAGGTCGGGCCTTTGGGAGGTGATTAGGATGAGGGCATGAAGAGGGGGAGTCCATGGTGGCATTAGTGGTTTTATAAGAGGAAAAGAGAGCTAAGTCCAACTGGGAGAGTTAGCTGAGCAGGTATCTAGAAAAAGAATTTTTCAGGCAAAGGAATAACTAGAGCAAAGACTCCACGGCACAGCTAGTCTGGCAGCACAAAGGAGGTCAGAGTAGCTATAGCAGAGTAAGCCACAGTGAAAGCGGAGTCACAGGAGGTAAAGTAACTTTGGGGGAGGGGCTTCAGCTTTACTCTGAGGGGGATATGGGGCCGCTGCAGAGTTTTGAGGTGTGACATGATCATTCCTAAGCTTCCAAGTGATCTTTCTGGTTACTGTCCTGGAAATAGAGAAGAAAGGCAGAATGAGGGAGACCTGGGAAGAAGCTAGTGAGTAACTCGGGTAGGCAATGAAGGTGGTTCCAGCCAGGGTCAGAGCAGAGGAGGTGCGAGAATGGGTCACATTCCTCATATATTTCTAAAGTTGAGTGTTCCCTGACAAATTGGATGAAATGTGCAAGAGAAGAGAAGGCAACAGTTACTACTTTTGTTGGCCTAAAGCCAGTGGAAAGTTGGAATTGTCCTCAGGGGAGGTAAAGAAGGCTGTAGGGGGGACGGATTTGGAATGAGTTGGCGTGGGTGGTGAGAAGTTCCATGTGAGGTACACTGAGTCCGAGGAGCCTAGCAAATGCAGGGATGTTCTCAGGCTCATAGAGGCCACTGACACACAAACCTCCTGTTCAGGACAGACACCATCATTGGAGTCTTCAGTGTACAGCTGATATTTTAAGACTAGGCGAGATCACGATGACCAAGGAGTGAGCTGCAGGTGGGAAGGTCACAGCAAGTTCAACATGCAGAAACCTCACAGAAGAGATGAGCAAGCAAAGGAGACAAGGAAAAATATCTGTGAAATGGGAAACCAAAGACCATCCTATCTGGGAAGACAAGGAGACGCTGCAGCCGCTGAAATCAAAGCACTGTTGAGAGATCACACAAGATGCAGATGGAACACTGTCCACTGCGCTTAGGAAGAAGGACGTCGCTGATGCTCTGGATAAGAGCGGTTACAGTATAGGTGTGCTAAGAAGCCCGACTCTTTTGAGGAGGTTTGCTCGTGTAAGAAGATATGTGCCGTAGTTTAAAAGAGAAATGGCAACAAGAGAAGAGTTTTGTTTTGTTTCGTTTCTTACATAGAAGAATACTAATTAGCATGTTTACATGCAGATGCGAACGGGGTCCAGTACAGGGCTAAAAACTGAGTAAGCATAAGAGGTTAGACTTGCTGGAGGCGAGAGAAGGATCCGGTGTGCATGGAACAGAGGAGAAATGGCCCGACTCTTGCTTTTTCTCAAGACAGGGGAAGGGGCATGGACAGCTGTTACACTCTCTCCTGTTTCCCTTCCCTCTCCTCCGGGCCCCTGTCCTCTCACCACCCATGAAGCTACCGCTCGCTTGGCTGCTCTCCAGACCTGGCCCCTCTGAGAGGAGGTGTGACTGCCTGGTAGTTATGGGGCTCCCCGCTGGCTCGTGCCGTTCCAGGTGCTGCTGCTGCCTCCTAGAAGAAGTGGCAGAAACTGCCTCTTACGGGGCAAAGATCAGGGAGGAGCTGGACCATTGTTAACATCTTCAAAATCCCCAAACCACAATAAGCCGTAACTAACATGTCTAGCCATCCTGGAGATTCCCTGTAAGTGGCAGCTGTCCCGATTTGGGCCTAGTAATTTTCACGGAGCTGTGGCAGCTATCAATCAAGCAGACACTTCCCCCCAAGCTTCTCTGAACTGTCCCCATGACAGGTGGGTGGCTGGTCTGGGTGCCCTGCATCTACCCCGGGAGATATCTGCTCCGACTCTAGCAGGCTTGAGTTTGAACCAAGCCACAGAATTGAATTCGTACCAATCCCTGGGTTTGAATCTTGGGCTCGAATTTGGACCAATCACAGGCCTCCCACCACTCTATATAAGCAGCGCTCCCTTCACATTTCTTTGGTTGGTATAGGAGGGCTTTCTCTGGTGTCCTAACCAACCACCCACCACCTTCCACCTCATACCATGCTGCAGCAAAAGCCTTGTCTGAATAAAGCCTTGCTCTGGTTATCTTGTAAATCTTGTGATTCATTTCTTGCATAGTGTGGGCAGAGTGGGTCACTTTTGAAAAGAGTAAAGGCCCTGGCCTCAATCTCCAGCACCACCACCACCCCCCAAAAAACCAAAAAACTGAAAAAGAGCTAGGGGTTGCTAGCCCTGAAGAGTTCTGGAGATTGGCAGCAGAGACAGGTAGCCTTGGAGTCTTAGCAGTGGCAGTAACCAGAGGTGTGGACTGTGACCAGCGATGACTAGTACTGTCTGGGGTCCATCAGCAGCATCCAGGGACACCCAGCAGCAACACCTGACAACTTACAGCGACCAACAGTGTTTGACCGAAATAGGTGAAGACTAGCAGAAGCTGTTAAGAGGAGGCTAGAGAGCTGCCAATGCTTAGTCTTGACTGCTGAGGAGCTGATGAGGTGCTTTAGAGCCCCAGAGCTGTAACACTAAAGGACGAGGGCTACAGGCACTCAGAGATCCAGAGCTGCAACACAGGCACTCAAGGCCTGGAGCTGCTAGCAGAGCTACACTTTGCCCGTTCGTGATTCCCAACCTAGTCCAGCAAAAGAACTCTCAACAGATTGGCAATGCACAGCTGGAAAAGTCAGCTGTAGAGAGGAGCATGGACAGTTAGTCCTTGCGTTGTGTGGGAAAGCAGAGCATGAGGGGCAGAGGTCAGTACGTGGACAGACGCAGAAGCAGAAGATCATGCGGGTCTTCTGACTGCTTCAATTTTCTCAACAAAGTAGGAAACAAGCCAAAAATAGGGCAAGCGAAGTGTCCTTTGAGAAGCCCTTGGGTATGCTGTCACAATCAGGTGTTGGGACGTACAATATTTCTCCAGGTTTGCTTCAGGTCAGGTACTACACTCTCGACATCCATCATTTTCACACCATCCCCAGAGGTTAATTCCTATACACCCTTGGAAGACAAGGAAACGAGGCCTGGGATGATTAGGCAAACGGCCCTTGGTCAGCTGCTTCATCACACAAGAGGCAGGACTCAGACACCAGCCTGCCTGGCTGCAAAGACTGTGCTCTTAACCGGGGTGGAGTGGAAGGCAGCAGCAGGGGACCTAAGGGCGGGCAGAAGGGTACTTTCCCTGCACGAGCCAGTGAAGAATGAGAGGAGGAGCTGGTGGGCTGTCTCAAAGACCCACGAACAAATGAATTAGTCAGTGAGTTGCTCAGATGTTCCTCACACCTGCCAGGTCCCTTTAGGGGGCTCTTGCTATGTTTCACACATGTCTTAATTAAAGACTGCATTTCTCATGGCCCGTTGGACCCCATTAGCATGCACCTCAAGCTTCCCCTGACTTCATCAGGCAGTAGGACATCTGAGAAATATGAGTATTTCTGTCTGAGTTTCCTGTTGTTGCTGTGACAAGTTAAGCACAACTTAGTCGTGCTCTGAACTACAGGAATTTATTATCTTATCATTCTGAAAGTCAGAAGACTGGCACACATCTCACTGGTTAAAATTAAAATGCCAGCAGGGCCGTGTTCCCTTCTGGAGACTCCAAGGAAGAAATTCTCAATCTCTCTGTCTCTGTCTCTGTCTCTGTCTCTGTCTCTGTCTTTCTCTCTCTCTCTCTCTCTCTCTCTCTCTCTGTCCCTCTGCCTTTTCCACCTTTTAAATGCCCCCTGTTTCCCTTGGCTTGTAGCCCCTTCCTCCATCTTCAGAGCCAGCAATGCAAGCCCAGTTCTTTCCACATGGAATCACTCCAATTCCTGCCTCCATCCTTCACTTACAGAGACCCTTGTAATTACACTGGGCCCACACAGATAACCCAGGACTCTCTCCCCAACTTAACATCAGCAGATGAGCAGCTTTCATTTCTCTTTGTGACAGTCACAGGTTCTAGAGCACAGACGTAGAAGGTGGTGGCAGTATTCTGCCCGCCAGAGTGGCTCTAAATTTCTAGTTCGTAGTATGTACATGTCACCTCTCGGGAACACTAGCTTTCAAGTCCTTATTGACTTCATTTGTTCATTCATACGGCATCAGGACTTGAGAAATCAGCTCTGAGGGTCATTCTCCTGCCTCCTCTGCAATGCTTAGTAATAAATGTGTTATTTTGCCCATAAATCCTTCAGAATGTCCGAAATAAAAAAGAAAATTTGCATCTAATCCATTATTGCCATAGAGGGTGTGAGGGCTGCTGGAGAAGCAGGGGACGGTGGGGGCTGGGGGTGGGGTGGGGGTGGTCCCCTCCATGTCCCCAGCACGTTTTCTGCTCCTTCCTCAGCCAGGATATAACAGACGTATGGGGTGAGACCTGATGGGTTGTGGGGTTTTTTTTTTTTTTCCTGACAAACTTTGTTCACAGGGCTATTTAAATCATTCTAATTGCTCCAGAAATACCCCATTAAGTTTCCCAGTGAGGGATGCTGAAGCAAAGGGCAAAGAGAAATTGAGAAGAGGCTGAGAAAGAAAAAGACGCTAACCGACTTGCTATTGCTCCTACAGCCTCCTGTGTGGGTTTCCTAACACAGGGAGACAGGGAAGGAGCCAAGGGCAAGAGAGAAAACAAACAGACAGTGTCAGGTCCTGCCCTTAGAAATGCAAAATTCATTAGAAAAACATTGATTGCGAAGAATTGATTTGGTAGTGATTTGATTGTCAGGCTTACTCTACATCCAAGGAAAATTTTCATTATGATTCAGAATTTGTTAAAAGGAAGACAAGAGAGGAAGGCTGTGGGGCAAGGACAGGCTGCTGCAGCTGTGTGTTGTTGGAGACCCACATCCAGCCAAGGACCCTATTGTCTCCTAGAGGAATTAGTGATTTGCCCGATGCAGCCCCAGAATTTAGAGCCTGTCTGTGTGCTCTACAGACACAAACCTGTGGGAAATGACCCCACACCGTGGGCTGCTTGAGACAATTTCTTTGTTGCTGTCTCCTTCCAGGGAATCTTCGGGATCCCAGGAATTGGAGACAAGGTCAGTGAGAAGAGTTGGGGGAGGTTTTTCTTGAGGACCATTTCCTTAAAAAGAAGAGATAATGTATGAAAGTAATTCTAGTTGCTGCAACATGTAAACTCCGAATCTCAGTGGTTTAACCCAATGGAAATTTTATTTCTTTCTGTTTAGAGAAGTTCTCTGCTTTAAGGAGTCATTCAAGGACTCAATCCGATAAAATCTGTGCTACCATCAACATGTGGCTGCCCCAGGGTCACATCAGGTGCTGACTTTTAGCAGCAAAGAGGGCAGACGGAAAGGATAGACACCTGAGAAGCTATTAGGAATGAGGCCTGGGACAGGCACCTCTCAAACACTCTCACGCTACACGGCCCTCGTAAATGCAGAAGTGAGGGAAACACGGTCCTTGTCTACAGTGTTGAAGGGAAAGAGCGATCTTTGATGGACAGATAGCTTTCTGCTCCACGTAAACAAGGTTGGTGTAAATAAGGGAAAGGGCAATGGACTGGGAGTCTAGGAGTGTTATGACTGCTCTAGGCTCTCCATTTCCTCCTTAGGCTGCACTGTCTCTGTCCCCAGGCAGACGGAGACTTGGATGTAATGGTCTCTGGCAGGCTGTGACCATAATGCTGGAAGGGAGGCTGTGCTTTGGTAAAGGAATAGTTACTGTTTCTGAGCCCATAGAAACTTCCACCCAGCAAGCTAGCCCCCAGGCTTGGAGTCACATTGCTTTAGAAAGACTGTACCAAGCCACAGTGTCTCTCTCCACCAGACATCATACAAATGGGACCCCAGAGAGGCTGGAAATTGAACGGTCCCCGTAGGAGAGCAAACATGAAAGGTTACATGACTGGAGCCTGCATGGGGGTCCAGGCGACCTTTCCTTGAGTGGAAAGACGCAGGCTGCTTGTTGAGTGACCAGTAAGGCAGACAGTGCTGGGAGCTGGGCTGTCCCCAGGGACCACGAGGACTGAGCAGAAGGGCCCATGCTGTCTGAGCCACAAAGGCAAGCACACTGCATGTAGGCAGGAAATACAGAAACACACACAACCCATCTGTCACCATAAACTCAAGCAGAATTTATTAGGGTGGATAGACACCCCTGGTCAGGTACGCACTACAAATGCACACATAGGGGTCCAGCTATGCACAGGTCCACATAGATGGGTACACACAGGCAATACATGGCTTCCTGGCTCAGACAAGGATGGACTTGTACACACACTTACAGTTATCTACACTTAGACACACACAGAGGACCATTTGAACATTAGCCAGGACTCAGGATGGATATATAATCAGGAGTATGGAAGGTGGTGACAAAACACAGAATTTACATTGATTCACAATGTTCACGTGGATACCCACACAGCTTCTCAGACAGAACTGCACCCAGGAACACACACACAGCAACAACAAAGGCAGCCACTCACACGTGACTGATACCACATGTGTATACACACGTTCACATAGAAAAGACGGAGAAGAAGATCTCATGGTGACTATATAACCTCAGAGATGCACACAAATGGGAACTATGGGCAGTGTTGACTTGGCAAATCGTTTTCTCTCTGGGCATCATCAGTAATCACGGCATCTGTGTGTATAGCCAGGGTCTCAGGAGATCAAACAAAGGCAACAGAGCGTTCCTTAAAGAAGGCTCAGATTCCCGAAGTGGACAGTTAGAAAGGGAGCCAGGTGGTCTTCCATCTTTGAGGCAAGATGCTAGTGCAGCCTGCAGAGAGCAAGCTTTAAGGAGGATTCAAGAAGGAAAGGACAGGAAGAAGCTTTCTCCCAAGTGCCTGGATACCAGGGATAGGGAAATGTGTGCAGAGATCCTCCCGAAGACCAGAGCCACGTGAAGTGGTCCAGACTGGCAACTTGCCGTGACCTCTAAGAAAAACCCTAGAGCCGGGCTAGATGCTGGTCACCCCGCCAACAGAAAGCCCACAGCAGCCCTCTGGTTTAAAGAACTCTATAACGTATGCCCAGAGTAGGTCTGTGGTCTCCGTCTTCCACTGCCAAGCAGCTCATGGCTCCCTGCAGGATAACACTGCCAAGTTCCAGGAAAGAACATAAGTGTCCTGGATGCGCTGTGTCCACATAGGAGGACCTGCATGTGACTCTGTGTCCATATGACTCTCTGTTTATGAGGTTGCATGGGCAGTTCTGCTGGGTCTCTCTGCACATATCTGACTGTCTATGCTGCCTAGTTCACAGAGGCATAACTGCTTACATGTGTATCCTTGACTATCTGAACCTCTTGCACAATACATACTTGAATATACAAATTGTCTGTGTATGAATGTATTCGTGTCTATTTTAACCCATTTTAGCTGCCGGGTTGTATCCACCTTGAAGGGATAGCCATCACCTATGTCTCTGCCTGATTCGTACAGTGGGGAAGAAATCCTCTGCCCTCCTCTGCATTGGTCTCCCTTCCCTGTCTCTCTCCTTACCTAACTGGAAAGGCTGGAGAAAGCCTGTGCCACGGTGCCTGCAAGGCGAGGGGCAGGGGCAGGGTGCGTATGTCGGCCCTTTCTCGGCAGGTAGGCTGGCTGAGGCAAGCTCTGTCCAAGAGCAGGGAGACCTGCGTTCTCGGTTTGTAACTCTCGGCAAGCTGAAAGCAGAAAGAAGGGAAGCGCGGAAAGCCCGTGGGAGCCTCATTTCTTTAAATCAACTTCACTAGCCAGAAAGCTGGTATGCCGACAAATCTAATTAGAGTGTGCCTTCAATCTACAGTCTATTGTAAACCATACTCCAACTTCAGCAATGTGAAAATATGTGTGTCTTAAAAAGAGATGAAACACAGAAGTATGTGTGTCTATTTTTCACTTGATTCAGAAACTGATGGGAAGAGGGAAGCAGTTCATTATCACTCTCAAACCTCTAAACATTTGCGCACTTCTATACATGGGGGTATCCGTGTATAACTGACCATTTTAGCTGGGCCTGTGGTGTCTGCCCCCTGTAGGTTATTGGTTGTGCACACCGACCACTGAGAACCTGCACTTACGTGTGTGAATGCGCTAGTTATACACACTGTGCTTGTATGTGGGTATGAATGGTTTCATGTACTTGCAGCATGTGTTGTCTTTGAGTGCAAATGTGAGTCACAGTTCCAGACCCAGACTCCCCGGCTGGCATCCTGAAAGGGCCCAGCTATAAACCATGAGGAACAAGAGAACAACAGCCCCTCTTTCTTCCTCCTTCATCCTCCTTGGCTGGCTTCTCCATCTCTAAGAGAGGTCACTCAGAGAACCCCCAGGGATCGGCCCCTCCTTGCCAACCTGAGAACAAGAGAGCAAAGCAATCTAGTAATTAGTAAGAATCACGTCACCCTGACAAGCCATTATTTCACCAGAAAAAGGCAGCAGCTCAGGAGATTCTGAGGGCCAAGAACAAGAAGGACAAGGAATTGCTCCTTCACATCTCTGGAGCAGAGCAGAGAGCCTTACTCTCTTCCCCATCCCCATGTCTACCTTCCGGCCAATCCTGCCTTCTTTCCGACCCTTCCCCCTGCCCCGGTGCCCAGGCAGCCCTCATTCTCCAGCCATGCAGAGAGAATGAAATGCACATGGCACAGAGGAACCCAGCTGCAGCCCCAGGCTCAGGGCAGGATTTAGAGGCCTCAGCTCACAGCCTTGGACTTGGCAGGACACATTTTGCAGAGCTGAACTGTCTTAAAACAAGCTTCTAGAACACATGCCTCAGTGGGCAGCTCAGCACTCTGAATGACACCTCCTGAAGACAGGTGGGAGGTGCAGCATTCATAGCAGCTCCTTGGGTACAAGCGGAGTTGACGAAGGTACACAAAGAAGGCACCAGAGCCATGGTCCCTTCTCCTGGGGGCTTTAAGCCCCAGAAGAGAGAAAGAAAATGTCCACAGATGATTGTAACGCAGACAACAGAGAAAGAGTGTCAAGAGAAACACCGTCAAGGGCTTGGGGAGATGACACCACTGCACCTCGGGACATTGAGAAATGTTTCTGGGAAGAGAAAGCATTTAAACTGGACCACTAAGAACAGAAAGAAAGGATTCAAATGGAGAAGATAGGCACAAGTTGCATTTGGGACCCAGACAATTATGAAGATGAAGATCATGGTGATGATGAGGATTATGATAAATAAGGTGGCTAACAGCCATCAATGACAACAATAAAAAAATTCCTTCGTCCCTTCTAACATCTTTTCCTGGACCTGAGCTTAGTCACTCTGCTCAGTATTGCCTGATCGAGTCCAGACCTCTTTACCTCTCCTGCTTCTGCTTCCTGGAATTCCTGAAACACTGAGGTGACCCAATCTGCCTCCGGCTGCAGAGAGCCACTGTGATATGGTAGAACACAGGTCTTTGGTCCTGGTTCAATTACAGGGCAAGCTGAGAATAGATGAGATGATAATAAAAGGAAAGGGGAAAAAGGATAATACTTTGCATCTGTGTAATGCTTTATAGCTTTCAGAGCACTTTTATACACATTATCTCACGTGGACAAGAAAGGTAACATCAACCACACTGCAAAGATGGTAAGCAGACGCAGAGAGGCAGGGTGCTAGCTAAGATCACACGGCTGGCCTGGTTTCCAAATGCTGCCACTCCACTGTGTCTGGAAAGGCAAGTGTGGGCCCGCCCTGAGCCCACCAAGAGGGACTAGGTGTATGCTCTGAGAATCAGTCTCTCCACAGTGTGCCTTTCAACCAGTTATCCAAAGGACAGGAGAACCCAGATGTCCAGCAAAGGCCAGCCTAGAGAGGTGTCGCTCCATCCCAAATCCTGTATTTAATTTTCAACTGAGGCCCTAATCTCTCTCTGGCAGTTCCAGGAATGACTGAGACTGTGGCCCTAGCGCAAAGCCAATCTTTGCACCTACCAGGGACAAAGCCACCTAAAGGGTACTACACCTCCAAAATTGGCAGAGAGGCCCAGATGTCTGCAGGACAAAGCTGAACATTCCATGATCTGGACCCACCTGAACTTCCACCATCCTTCCCTGACCATCTTTTCAACCACAGCACTGGGGCACTTCCCATTCATCTTCCTGCATGCTCTGCCTCTGGACCTTTGCTTGCTCTTTCAGTCCTCTCCACCTATCACCCACCCTGTCCTGGTCCTCCCGCTCACCTTTAGGCTTGTCTCCTGTGGGAAGCCCTCCTCCTCCTCCCATTTACACTAGCATCCATCTCTCCCTCCACCAGCATTTTGTCTCTCCCATAATATTACACTTGTCCCAGGCCACAGATGGCGGAGTGACTGAAGGATGCCTCCATCTCCCCCAAAGGGCCTGCCGGCCATAGGAAACCACAGGGCAGACCCCCCTTTACCTCTGCATCTCCCCACTGCCCCGCCACACCCACAGAGCAGGCACCTGGTTCATATTTGTTTCCTCACAAAGGTCGCAGTGACCTTCACAGCACTGCTCCTGAGCCTTGCATTTGCAGAACAGGGTTCCACCAGGAGGGCCCTGCATAGAGCTAGCTTTCGGGTTGTTAAAGGGCACAGACCTGGCTTCCTGGGGCCCGTGGAGTATGGACAGAGAGATATCCTGGGCCCACTAGGCCAGAAAGACCCACCTGGGAAACCCCCACTCACAAACTGTCTCAGTCAGACCTGCCCAGGATCAAAAAGACACTGAGGACCATTCAGATCCCCAGAAATGTCAACACTCCCTGAAAGAGGTCTCCACTGGCCCAGAAATCTCCAGGCTGCCTGTACTTGTGATAAGCACAATAAATAAAACAATGAGACCCATTTGAAGGCACTTGTGAGACAGTAGAGCTCTGAGAACTTGACTTTGATGAGTTTGAAAGGTAAAGGAAAGAAAGGAGAATGAGTTTCCTCTTGGGTCCAGGTTTGTTTATCCTGCTTCTCAAAAGCCAGAGGCTACAAGTTCGATGGTTTCAAAGGCCCCTAAATGTTTCTTGAATTCTACACCAGGCTGCAGTTGGGCAGGAGGCTCCTGTCTGTCCTAAGCCAGAAGAGACACAGCCACATGGCGGCCTAGAGGATTCCTGCTACAGAGCTGAGACGCAGACACCGGGGACAGAGAGGAGCAGACTTGGGGCCAGCGCTGGCAGTGCCAGAGGAGGCAGGAGATATCTCTGTAAGAGGGAATCACAGGTGGCTGTGAGGTGCGGACAGTGGAGCCACGGCAGAGTCTGAGGGGTGCACATTCCCTTTTGGGAATGAAGACAGAGTTTTGGACCAGGAGTCTGGAGTCTGGGGCTCCGGCCCAGACCAGCCAACAGCTTGTCCCGGTGCCTTGAATCTGCTCTTACACCTTGTCTTCACGAAAGGCCCTCTCCAATGTGCTTGTGGGCCCTGTGTCGACACCAACCCCTCTAGGCAGTGGCTCCACCCTGGGCCTCCAGGCTTCCTCCTGACTCCTTTCCTCCGCAGCTGGCCCAAGCCCAGGCTATCAAGACCCCGTCCTGCAAGAACTGCAGCGGTCAGCAGACTGCCGCCCAACATCTCCTCATCCCGGGGAACCTCATGTGGCCCTTTAACGTGTCTCCCTTCATTATGGACACTTGAAGCTCGCCCCTGGGGAGCTACAACCTAGCAGCAGTGTGCCGTGCCCCGGTTAATCCCACTACCTGCAGAGGTTAGCATCTCTGTCGCCCTTACTGCATGTCAGGATTTTTCCACGCACTCCCTGCGTCAGACAGCACTTTTTACACATGAGAGAAAACCGAAGCTTGAAACCACTCAGCGGTTCGCCCTTCTGTCGCATTCGCAAACAGGCCTGGCACCCATTTCATCCTCACAACATGCCCATCGGGTAGCCACCCACATAGACCCATTTTAG
>PVJO010016891.1:0-40665 GCA_004026905.1 Hystrix cristata
TTTCCTACCAACTTGCAGACCCCATCCATCTTGCATCCGGAAGTGTCCAACCGGGGGTCAGGTCACAAGGGGAGACAAGTAATGACTAAGCAGTGCAAGGTAACACATGGCCCAATGTGCAAGAGTGGCTTAAAAAAAAAAAAAAAGAAGGAGCGGGAAAAGGACAGAACATTCAGGAGAGGCAGACGGGGAAGGGGTCTCAAAAGGTCGGGCCTGGCAAGGAAGTTGAAAGAAAGGTGGCCCCTGGACAGGGAGGGAGAGAGAGGGCAGAGTCCTGTGTGAGGCCAGAGCAGCTGGGGCAAAGTGCTGGAGTCCCAGGGGGAGCGGCCCTGGCTAAATTAGGTGGGGTCTGAGCCCGAAGGACTGTAAATACTTCCTGAGGAATTCACACTTCTCCTGTAGGCCTCAGTAAGTCACTGGAGATTCTGTCGGTGGGGGTGCTGGGGTGCTGTGCCTTTCTAGGGTCCTTCCTAGGCTCTTGTCCTTAATACAGAATTGGACAGGAAATAGTGAGGTACTAAAGGTAAGAAAAGATGGGAGAAGTGCTCCGAAAAGAAGTGTCCTGCAGAGTGAGTGCGGGCCAATTAAAGTAGAAAAAGAAACATGCAGACTGCAGAACAGACCCCTGGGAAAGAAGGCAATGGTCACGAGGCCAGTGGCAGTGTCTTTATACCTCCCATTCTGATGTCAAACTTAGGCTGTCCTATCACAAACCTGCTTGATCCGGGCTGGAAGAATTGAAGGTAGCATTCTCTGATTGGTACCTGGTGCAGGGCTTGGAAGCTGTACCTCGCATGTGCCTAATCTCTGTGATTACTAGAGTAATACCTGCTTACTAGGGTGCTTTGCCACGCCCTAATCTCCTGCCTCAATTCAACTGCATGAAATTATAAGAAGAAACGTGCATTATTTTTTCCTCAAATTTTTATTTTTATTAGTACATATTTGCAGTACAAAATGATTACATTCATCATGTGGGAGTTGGTACATGTATATAACGCGTCTTAATTCTTTTTACTTCTCCTTCCTTCTCCCTTCCCTCTCCTTCCATCTCTTGATGGAAATGTATACTAAAAACAGCAGTGAAAAGAATTTTTTGTGTGTGATGGTGGAGCTCAAACCCAAGCCTCGGGTATGCTAAACATGTGCTCTAGCACTGAGCTACACTTCCCCCGACACAAGAAATTTAATTTTATAATTATAACCCTTTTAGACAGCTTGATTTTTTTTTAACCACATACATGTGTTACTTTTCTTTCTTTTCTTTTTTTTTTTTTTTCTTTTGTGGTGCTGGGGATCGAACTCAGGGCCTTGTGCTTGCAAGGCAAGCACTCTAACCACTGAGCTAAATACCCAGCCCCCATTGTGGGCCATGTGTTACTTTTCAACTTAAAAACTAATTAAAAGTTTAAACCGGGGTTGGGGATTTAGCTCAAGTGGTAGAGTACTTGCCTAGCAAGTATAAGGCCCTGAGTTCGATCCCCAGCACCAAAAAAAAGTTTAAATAAAAAATATAATATAGAGCTGGGGATTTAGCTCAGTGATTAGAGTGCTTGCCTTGCAAACACAAGGCCCTGAGTTCGATCCCTAGCACCACAAAAAAAATATATATATATATGTATATTATAAAAAAAATATAGGCCAATACTTTTGAAACATAAACAACAAACAACTAGGGTTTGGTGGGGAACCGTGAAGGGGATGGATTTATATGCTAGGTCTGAGATTGCCTAGTGAGTGAATTCCTTCAGTTTTTGTTTTGTTTTGTTTTGTTTTTGGGTTTTTCGTTTGTTTGGTTGGTTGGGTTTTGGTTTGGGGAAGGTTGCGTTGTTTGGCTTTTTTTGGTGTTTTGTTTTTTTTTTTGGTTTTGGTTTTGGTTTCTTGAGACAGGGTCTCACTATGTAGTTCAGGCTGGCCTCAAACTCACAGTAATCTTCCTGCCTCAGCCTCCTGAGTGCTAGGATTACAGGCATGTGTTTTTTGTTTTTTGAGACAGGGTCTTGCTATGCAGTTCAGGCCAGCTTTGAACTAACCATGTAGCACCAGCTGGCCTCAAACTCATGGTAATCCTCCCGCCTCAGCCTCCCAAATACTGTGATGACAGGTGTGCACCACCACACTCAGCTCCTTCAGCTTTATCAGCTTCAATTTTGTTTAAAATAGAGAGTAGCAAGGTGTAGTGACTTATGACTGAGGTAGGAGGATCTTAAATTCAAGCCCAGCCTGCCAAACCATGTCTCAAAACAAAAATTTTAAAAGGACCAGGATGTAACTCAGTGTGAAAGCCCTGGGTTCAATTCCAAGTACTAAAAAGGAGTGGGGGGAGAGAGAGAGTGATACTTACCTAAAGAATGGGCCTGGAGATGGCTATATTTGATAGTTAAATTCTGTTCAATAAGTGTATAAAGAACAAATCTAGAAGCTACCACAGTCCGACAGGGCCTGCACTCCTAAGGGGGCCGGTGGACTGGGAAGAGGTCTGGGTGCCATTTCAAAAGCGGGATGAACTGAGTGACTGGCCAAGGGGCTGCCGGAGAAGACGCAAGCACGGGCAGAGTGGGTCTTTCCTTGAGATCGTGTTAAATGGTACACAATTGTCTCAACCTCGGTGTGCATCCTCACCCAACTTTCCCTCCTCCAGGAAATGAGCCACCGGACTTGATGGTGCACGCAAGCACTAATCCCAGTACTGGGGAGCCTGAGGCAGGAGAATCTCAAGTTTGAGGCCTGCCTGAGCTACCTAGAAATCTTGACCAAAAAAAAGAGGGTGGCGAGAAGATGACTCCTCAGAGACAAGCTCTTCCGCAAATGGCCAGGAGATGTCGCTGCAGACAGTACCGTTTGAATTTTTGCTTTTAGCCTGGATTTATTCTATTGTGGTTTCCCTGCTCCTTAAAGCCATGCTCCTGCTGTTCCGGCATCCTGTACTCTTTCTCCTGTGTCCCCTCTCTTCCCCGCCCCGAAATCCTGCCTGGTGCCTTCATGATGTCCTGGCAGCTTGGAGGTGGTGGCAGAGCTAACATGGTCACTGGGTTCTACGTTCACTTCCCTGCTCAGGTGCTAGGATTACAGGTGTGTGCCACAACGCCTGATCTCTCTTCATCATCGTCGTCATAACTTTTATTTGCTAAGACCCACCCCGTGCTGTCCACCCTGATCTCCTAGGCCCCCTGAGTCTCAATGCACGCGGGGTGCTGCTGTTGCGGATTTCTCCCACTCTTCCAAACAAGCCCAGTTTTCAGTATTAGCATTGAAAGATTTGGTGATGCATTAAACTACCTCACTTTCTAAAAGTATGTGTTCTTGGTAATAAATAAATAAATAAATAAATAAATAATAAAAAAATCATCCCTAAACAGCCCTACGGGGCTGGAGATATAGCTCACTGTTAGGGCGCTTGCCTAGCACGCACGAGGTCCTGGGTTCGGCCCTGTACCAAAACAAACAAACAGCTTCAGGATACAGGAAATGATGAGCATTCCTGAGGCAAGCTAAGTGACTTATCCAGGGGGAATACGTGACAGTCACGGGACAGGATTGCGACAGCTGAGACCTGGTATAAAGAACAAACACTCCAGCCAAGCCATCCCTTTCTCAGTGGCTTCTGGTTGCCACTCTTCTTCCTCTGTCCCCATTTGTCTTGGTGTGGAAAAATCAACGAAGGATTACCTTCGGAATCAATAGTTTTACAGGTATCCTTCCCCACTAAAGCCTTAGAACAAATCTTTTAGCAACAATCTTTTAGCAACTCTATCTACCTTTGTCCTAAACTATCCCAAGACCTTAGATTTGTAGGAGAAAATGTTCCTACTGCTGCACACAGTTTGGTGGTAAGCATGGTTTCGCCCCAGGCCGACAAGGATCGTGAGCCCTCACCTAATTATGGTGCCCCAGAACAGGAAGGACCACGTGTCACTGGTGTTTCACATCCTGCCAAGCATCAGGCTCTGGTGTGGATCTGTCTTATTTCTATGTCTCCTCCCACCCTGACTAAACTCAGAATGAATTTACCCAGGACAGCGGCATGCAGGAGGACAACATGCTTATCAGCCACTGCCTTCCTGATCCAGTTGCTCCTCCCAAATGCACTGAGCCCAAGTGGCCCACACACCTACAAGTATTATTTGGTTGCTGCCAACAAGCTGTGAAAAGAGACGGCCTGGGATCTCGGCCAAGGGCGACACGCGCAGGCCTCCTTCCCTGGGCACGGCGTAGCAGGAGCCCTGCACAGGATGGTCACCGGATAAGGTGACCAAAAAATTTTAAAATGTGCATATATTGCTTGTGAGAAAGTCAGAACTGCGCACACTCCTGTAATCCCAGCGTTCTGGGTAGCTGAAGACAGGGGTATTGCAAGTTCAAGCCCAGCCTAGGCAAATTGAATGATTTAGCAAGACCGGGTCTTGGGGATTAGCTCCATTCAAAGGCCCTAGGTTCCATCTCCAGTACCACGAAAAACACAAAAAAAAATCAGAAGTTTTTTGAACTTGCATTAATTTTACGTTGTAGTATTTAAATATTGCTGGGGGAAAGGACAACACTCTTCCGGGCCCTGAGCCTGGTTCCAACTCTGCCAAAGCCGCCCTTCTCATCCGGAGAGGGGTGCTGGGAAATGATGCTGTAAACATAATGTGTTAAACTCTGAAATTTTTCATATCAAAATCTATTTTCTGGCTGGGGATTTATCTCAGTGGTTACAGTGCTTGCCTTGCAAGTACAAGGTCCTGAGTTCGATCCTGGCGCAAAAAAAAAAAAATCTGTTTTCTTTCCTTTATTTTCTTTTTCTTTGCCAGGAGGCCTTCTTTCATTATGTGCGACTGATAAACAATATATTCACGATTGGTATAACGTTTAATTCATATTGTGAAATTGCATTACATAATAATTTGCATCAAGATTTGAATATTATTTACATTCTCATGATGTCTTTTCAAAAGGAGTTCTCACATGATTTTTCCTTTTTTATCCAAATAACTAGGGCTTCTACCCAGGATCCATCTCAAATATATATATATATACATATATATATATATGTATATATATATATGTATATATATATATATATAAGGTCTATCGACAGTGGACATGATCATGGGGCTTTGAATGGATATGAAAGAAAAACAACATATTCCCACATTCCATATAGTCATTGATTTTTCTCCAGAGTTGTTTCATGTCAACCAACAGAATTGGAACAACTAAAGACCTTCACACATTTCTCACATCCGCAGAGCTTTTCTCCAGTGTGAGTCTTTCTTTGTGGGTTTTTTTTCTTTCTTTCTCCTTTAATGGAAGAGGACTGGGTGTGTAGTTTGATGGTAGAAGGAGCACTTGCAAAGCCCCACGTTTGATCCCCAGCACCCAAGAAAAGACAAACACACACAAACCATGAAAGTCATCGCTGAACCAGAGTGCCGCGTGCCATGGGAGGGAAGCACTCCTGGGCCTGTGCGGCTGGAGGGCCAGCACTCCCATCGGGCTCAGGTGGGCTTCGCTCTTCCCAGAGACCCGCCTGGTTCCTACATGGACGTATCTGAGGTTGAGATTCTTCAAGGCTTTGATTCCCACTAACCTGCAGAGTTGGTAGCAAAGGAAGCTCACCAAGGTTTTGACAGACTATTTTCACTTCACTGTGAATGACAATACACAGCACAGGGCCTCAGCTCCGTGGGTGTAGATGGGCACTGGAGTGGGCTGTCCATCAGAAGGATGCCTGCCTTCCTGCCCTTCAAGAACGGTTGTGGCTCCTCACCCAGCTGGGCAGTACCGTGTGGTGGGTCGCCCAAATTCTGTCAGCAGGATCCAAAACAATGTAGATTTCACCAGCCAAGCTAATTGCCCCTGATGTTAAGGAAAGCAGAGCTTACTGTAGCACCTTGCTGCACTTACAGATAAGCTCCAGTATGGACTGATCCTACTGTCTGAAGTGCGAGGTGGTCAGGTGATCGCACTTCAGACAGTAGGATCAGTCCATACTGTGCACTTCCCAGCCGGGAAGAGGGCATGGGGCACCTGCAGCCTCGGGGGCCCCAACAATGCTCCTTTTCCCATGGGGGTGTCCCTGCTCAGGAGGGTGACTGACCCCACCCTGTCATTCTCTACGGCTATGTCCTGAGCTAAAACACAAAGCAGCTTTGAGGCAAAATTTGTCATTCTTTTATCTCCTGTACTAAAACAAGAAAGCAAAGGGCTGAGTGTGTAGCTCAGGGGGCAGGGAGTCTGCTTAGCATGCATGAACCCCTCAAGTTCAATGCCAAAAGAGGGAATCTGAGTTCCAAAGGGTCCACAATGAAGCCAAAAACCAGACCTGTGTGTTGTCATCTTCTTTTTTGAATACCACAAAAAAAGCCGATCTGTTCATGGTTTCAATGTCAGGTACATTCTTTTTCGCCCAACTTGTAATGTTTGTTGACTTAGACCATGTGAAGAGAAAACCTGTTGGATCGCATTATTCAAAACCGTCTCCTAGACTTGCAGGAAAACAAAAGGTTGCTTGTTGGGAATCCCCACCTCAGTTAGGCTGGCACCTCCCAGATTTTTCAAAAGGCCTTGCGACAAATCAAAGACAGCCTGGGCCGCCTCTTACCACTAGGTGTCACAAGAAACAATCAGGAGCACAGATCACCAGGCCCTACCGGGTGTCCTGTTGGAACAGAAAAACCATCAAAGGAGCTGCAGAGAAACCTATTCCTGAATTCTTACATCTGCATCCCCAAATGCTCTTCTGACGCACCCCTGATACCTGGGGCTTGTGCAGTTCAACATGGCTGTGCATTTCTCAGAAAAGCAAATATCTCCACACAGGGGAACATCTACTCTCTATTTTACCTAACAGCTGGAATAGAAGCTACTTTTTTAGTATATTCCAAATTATGGTGTACTGTTTCATTTCCATAACATATTTTCAAGCATTAATACTACAACTGCTTTGGCTAAATGATTAATATATTGAGATAGAAACAAGAAAAACTGCTATGGGGTGCCTGGGTCATGTTTCATGCATTTCAGTTTCTTTTTAGAAAAGTGGAAACAATACTTATCATACAGGATTAGTTCTGAAAACTAGTAAATGATATATAACATGTTGAAGCTCTTTCAAAAATTTATACTGTGATAGTTCCAAGAGCCATAGTCATCCTTTCAAAGCAGGGCTAGACATGTATTCGTGAACAGGTTCTAGTACAACTTTTCAGGCCACCAAAGAACTTAACATTAAATCCAGTCTTATTATAAAAGCAAGTATACAACAAAAAAGTTAATTGGCCTCTGTAATAATATGCAGTTTAACTAGAGGTAGAACCTGGAATTTGAGATCTGTTTCCCCTTGCCTCAATAACTGTACATTTGCACATGATAAACCTGCAGAGACAATGGAGTTCAATCCCTGGGAAGTTTTCATTTCCTCTCTTCATATTTTTGCATCCACCATACAGTCTCAGTTTCTCTACATTCAAATAGTCGGGAAGGGCATGGAAAAATAAAGAAAGAAGGGCTGGTTAGCGCATGGCCAGTTAAGAAAAAGACGATTGCAGTGTTCACCAGAAATCTCTGCACAACTACAGAGGCCTCCAGGGGTTAATTTTGAACTCTGACCAAGGTGTTTTATTTTGCCTGGACCAATTGTAGAAGTAGCTGAAGCGTCCAACCCTTGGCTTACAGGCTAGGAGGCGGGGCAGTGGGAAGCATGTGTTCTATTTCTGCAGGGGAAAGCAGAGGATGGATGGTCAGCCAGCAGTGGCCGCCCACTATGTGAGGACAGGTCCAGCTGCTAGCCTGGGGTGGGGGGAGTAAGAGCCAGCAGAGGCTCGGGGGGGCAACATCAGGCTGCCTGGCATGTACTTTCTCAGCCAGCCTTAAGGGCCAAACTTGGGCAAAGCACTAACCCACTTGCTCAGCTGGAAATCCAGAAGTAAGCTCAGCTCCATTCTCTGCAGCAGCACAATATAAATCAGAGAGCATGCACGCAGTAGTTATTTCAATATTGCTAGGTATCCTGAACCTCTACTACAAAGATCAACACCTTGCTTTACTTGGAAAAAAGAAATCACAGTCCCTATTTAGTACTTTTCCTCATATAGAGCCAGAGTTTTCCCCTCCTCCAGTCAAAAAATGATTTAAGGGTTCGCCAAGCATTTTGGTTTTTAATGCCAAAGCTTTCACAACTTCTCAT
This sequence comes from Hystrix cristata, assembly GCA_004026905.1. Classification (NCBI taxonomy): domain Eukaryota; kingdom Metazoa; phylum Chordata; class Mammalia; order Rodentia; family Hystricidae; genus Hystrix; species Hystrix cristata. Next base: position 8,171 of record PVJO010016891.1, read on the forward strand.
GGCGTGGGGGGGGGGGGGGATGCTGCTAAACGCCCGTGCAATGCAAAGAGCTGGGTTGGCAGAAACACAGACGGCTTGCTTCCTTCTGAACCACCCGTGTCCTTCCCTGCACAAAGAATTTCAGAGCAAATCCCTACACTAGCCATCATTTCCACTCTTGAGTTTTCAAAATAGCAAAAAAACGGAAAGGACCAACAGGTTGGCAAACCCCAAACAGGAACCACCGTCTGCGTCCTTGGGATCTCAGCAGCCGACGACCCCAAATCAAATCTACGGTGGGAAACCCCAGGGAAAGAAGATTGCTAGCAGGGGCTCAGGATTACTGAGTGCAGGCCGCAGGGAAGTACCTGGGAGGAGGGGGCCTCAGCGAGAGGACTTTCCAGCCACTCAGCGCTCATCAAAAAGTTCCCTGACAATGACCCCAGTGGCTCATCGCAGGGAGTTTCTCTGATGAGCCCCGGCGCAGGCTTTAGGTGCTAAGCAGAGGACGAGGCCAGTTCTCTTTTCTGGTCTGACTGGCTTGGAAATTCCCCGCGCCTGACCCCGCCCCGGAGAAATCCCCTGCCAGCGCTTATAGGGCGCCGCGGCGGCGCTGCCGAGCCCACAACACCCGAACGCGCCGAGCTGCCCGCCAGCGACACACACAGCCAGCAGGCCGGCGACACACGGCGAGGCGCACAGCGCGCAGCCTGCGGCCGAGCGCACCGGGACCGCGCCATGTTCCAGCCGGCCGAGCGCGTCCAGGAGTGGGCCATGGAGGGGCCCCGGGATGGGCTCAAGAAGGAGCGGCTGCTGGACGACCGCCACGACAGCGGCCTGGACTCCATGAAGGACGAGGAGTACGAGCAGATGGTGAAGGAGCTGCGGGAGATCCGCCTGGAGCCGCAGGAGGCGCCGCGCGGCGCCGAGCCCTGGAAGCAGCAGCTCACGGAGGACGGAGACTCGTAAGTGTCGCGGGCCGGGCTGCGGGGCGGGGACGCGGGGACACGGGCCTGCACGGGCAGCAGGGTCTGCACGGCCGGGGTCGCGCGGGCCGGCGGGGCCGGGCGCCACACCCCTCCCCTCCGGCCCCTCCCGGCGAGCTGGCGGGGGGCGGCGACGCCGAGCCGGGTTGCATAAGGCGGGCGGGCGAGCGGGAGGGAGTTTCTGGGCCCGGCGGGCGCCGCGCGGCCGGGAGGGGAAGTACAGGGCGTTCCGGCCCGGGGGGAGGGGGCCCCGGCCGGCGCCGGCGCGCGGGGGGGTGGGGCCCGGAAAGTCCCTGGGCGCCTGCCAGGAACACTCAGCTCATAATAACCGCGCGGAAAACACCGCGGCCTCGGCCTCCAGAAACCCCGGGCTTGCGCAATCCCCGCAGCCTGGGCCCCACGCAGCGCGCTCACCAGCCCGGGGGGTTTCCCTCCTCACCCTCAGGTTCCTGCACTTGGCCATCATCCATGAAGAGAAGGCCCTGACCATGGAAGTGATCCGCCAGGTGAAGGGAGACCAGGCCTTCCTCAACTTCCAGAACAACCTGCAGCAGGTGCGCTGCTCGCCCGGCCCTGTGCCCTCTCTGACCCCTGACCCCGTGGTGGAGCTGGATGTAGCAGTCACCCCCAGCTTTTCATCTGCCCTGGCCTTTCGCACACAAATCAGTCAGCATCCTAGAGAGTGAAGAACATTCCACTCCTTTGGTGAGGTCTTCGTGACCCACCTGGGGCCCCTGGGAGTTGCCTGGGCCCCCGTACCGGTGTGGGAGGAGGAGTGTCCACAAGCAGGCCATGTCAGGAGCTTGGGGAACTCAGACTGTGGGTTTGCTCCCTGGCTTATCCTCTTTCTGTTCCTCTTCTGTCTGCAGACTCCACTGCACTTGGCTGTGATCACCAACCAGCCTGAAATTACTCAGGCACTTCTGGAAGCTGGCTGTGATCCTGAGCTCCGAGACTTTCGAGGAAACACCCCCCTACACCTTGCCTGCGAGCAGGGCTGCCTGGCCAGTGTTGGCGTGCTGACACAGACCTGCACCACGCAGCACCTCCACTCCATCCTGCAGGCCACCAACTACAATGGTACGTCCTGCCTGCCCCATCCGAGGACAGGTGACATGGCACACCGGGAGATAGATCGACTTAGGGCAAGAGTTTAGAAGTTCCCAACGTGAGAAAGATTTTATAAAGTTCATTCAGAACCCATATACTGAGTTCTTAAAATTCAAAAGACATGACTGTTTGTTCCATAGAAGGACAGGGAAAAGATTCTGCATCATGTTGAGGGTTCAACAGGTGGTTATACGTTTTTCCCTTTTGCTCTTCTAGGCCACACCTGTCTGCACTTGGCCTCCATCCATGGCTACCTGGGCATCGTGGAGCTCTTGGTGTCCTTGGGTGCTGATGTCAATGCCCAGGTGAGTGCTTTGTACTGCCAGAGGGAAGCTTGGGCTCCGCCACAGCTGCCACACTCTTGTTATAAGCAGAAATTCTGAGCTCAGCCATAAGCATCTCAAATCTGTTTCCGTCTCAGGAGCCCTGCAATGGCCGGACAGCCCTCCACCTCGCAGTGGACCTTCAGAATCCTGATCTTGTGTCACTCTTGCTGAAGTGTGGGGCTGATGTCAACAGAGTCACCTACCAAGGCTACTCCCCGTACCAGCTCACCTGGGGCCGGCCGAGCACCCGGATACAGCAGCAGCTGGGCCAGCTGACCCTGGAAAATCTTCAGATGCTGCCCGAAAGCGAGGATGAGGAGAGCTATGACACAGAGTCAGAGTTCACAGAGGATGAGGTGAGTCTCTTTGAACATCCTCAATGGCCAAAATAAGGAGAGAACATCTCTCTCCCCCTTTCCAGGGCCCTAGAACTCTTGATCATAGGGGTCTTGGCATCATTGAATTCCTCAGACTTCAGTGGACATAACCAATATCCCAGGATAGTTTCTCTTTTTTTTTTATTTTGTTTTAATACCTTACACTTTGAGGGGACTGGGGATTGAACCCAGGCCCTCATGCATCGTGGGCATGTGCTTCCCACAGAGCTGCAATCCCAGCAATAGGTTAGCTGTCTCTTTCTTTATTTCTTTCTTTCTTTTTTTTTTTAAAGTTGAGATTTCACTGTCTAGTCCAGACCAGCCTTGCACTCACTAAGTAGCCCAGGCTGGGCAGCGATCCTCCTGCCTCAGCTTCTGCCACTATTTCTGACTAGCTTAGCCTTTTAAAAGTAGAGGAGTATTAGAGGAAGATTCTCCCCTGCCTCATCTGTAAGGCTCATCATATTTGGGTTATGGAGAAAGGAGTCCAAGAATACTTGAGTTATCACCAGTAGCAGCCCTACGGTCATCCCACGTTCTTTGGCAAAGTTCCGCAGGTTTAACATTAACATCTTTTCTCCTTTTGTCTTTAGCTGCCATATGATGACTGTGTGTTTGGAGGTCAGCGCCTGACATTGTGAGCAGAACCTGTCAAGAACGTGGACTTGTATATTTGTACAAAAGAAGAGTTTTATTTTTCTAAAAAAAAAAAAAAAGAAAAAGAAAAAATTCAAAGGTTATTCTTAGCACCACACCACACACTTCCTGGCCCAGAAAGGCTCAGGCCTCATTTCGTCATTTTTGTGAACTCGGCATGGGGGAACAGAAGAATCATTGGAACTCAAAGCCAACCCACTTTTACCTTCACCTTTGTGGGGCTTGGGGAGAAAACAATCTAGAATTTCATGAAAGGACCACGTTTATTTATTGTGCTTTTGACAAATCACCATGGAGTTAGTGGCCAAACCTGGTTATGTCCCATGACATGTGACAGCCAGGTGTGTGTTGGTGTGGGGTTCAGAGTCACTGCCTGTCAAGGTTAGTGTTGCCTTCCTGTAAATGGTGTAGATAATGTATTTTGCTGGTAATTATTTTGGTACTTCTGAGATGTATATTTATTAAACAGATTTTTACAAACAGAGTTATGGTGATCACTGTCTTGGGGCTGACAGGGGACCCCGTTCTGAAAGTCGCAGGGTGCTCAGGTGGAGGCGGAGGGGGGCGGGGGGATGCAGCGTGGAGCACTTGCAGAACCAAGTTTCTCACACACACGCAGAGCTGTGCAGGCAGCCCCTGGGCTGTGTGTGGGAGGGAGGCTGTTGCAAGCATGATAGGAAGTACCAGTCTCAGCTCGGGTGCCAACACACTGCTTGGGCTCCGGCTGGCAGGCTCTGTGTTGTCGTTCTGTTTCCCCTTGATTTAGGCTGGAACGGGACCCTGCTACGGCTCTAGGACATTGTGTTGACAACAGGAGGATGCTGAGGGGTTTTGTTTTGGTTTGTTTTTTTTTTTTTCCAGTATTGGGGATTTCAGCTTGAGCTACATCCCCAACTCTTTTTATTTTTTGACTTGAAAGAGAGTCTTTCTCAGTTGCCCAGTCTGGGCTTAACTTGTGATTTGCCTCAGCCTCCCAGAGTACCGGAGTTACAGGTGTGCACCACCACGCCTGGCTTCTGAATTCATACTTTATAGCAGTGCAAAAGACTGTACCTGTAATCGCAGACGTTCCTAAGGACATGGAATCAAAAATGGGACAGCACTGATGTCTGTTAGCAAATGCTCTACCTCTGAGGCTTAGTTTTCTCATTTAAAAACTGGGCTGTTGTGAGCACTACACAATACAATGCATCTAAAAATCCAGCAGACTGCCAGGCATGTAGTGCTAAAGAAAAATACAGGCTATGGCACAATGCCCTGCATTCACCATGGAAAAGCAACTCCGGAGGGAACAGCCTGTCCAAGGTGACCTTGCAGGAGGCAGATGATTACTTACTGTTTCCAGGCAATAAAACACTCCGATATATCGCCTTACCAATTCTTATTTTGTTATTGGCTGTAGCATAAAAATGATAATAAAAGCTTGAAGAATCTTCATTAGCCCAATCAATCTACTAACTCTACTGAGTGAGTCTACAGATTTCACAGTAAATCAGTGACTTGTGAAAGGTGGATTTAGATGCTCCATGGTTGGTGTTTTCATCCCTAGTAGGTTTCTCTTGCCTAGGTAGAAAGAAGAGTGAGATTTAAAACATTGTCTAAAATGCATCGAGGTAGCCAGCCATGGAGGTAGCTGGGCATGGTGGGGCACGCTTGTGATCCCAGCACTCTGGGAGACTGTGGCAGGTGGATCACAAGTTTGAGCCCAGCCTGGGGAATTTAGTGACTTAGCAAGACCCTGTTTTAAAATTAAAAAGAAATAAAAAAGAGGGATGTAGTTCAGTGCAAAGGCCCTGGTTTTAATCCCTTGTTCAAAAAATGTGTACGAATACAATTTAGGAACACTAGTTTATATCTAAGGAGATGTTACTATTACATTAGCCCTTTCCTGACGCACAAGTGAGGTCAAATCAAATATGATGATCACCTCCCTTTCGGGGCAAAAAGGAGCCAACGCTTGGGTCCTTTATATAAAGAGCATCGTCACGGAGCAGGTCGCGAAGCTGGCAGAGTCCCCTTCTGGCAGCCTTGGTCTGTCTGCCAAGCGCTGTGTGCCCCTCCCCACCTGGGTTGTTTGTGTCAGAATGTCCCGGCTCACACTGAATATCCTTGTCCATCTCGGAGCCCCTGAACACAGGTCCAAACTCTCACTCGTGAATGTTGGTGTGGGTTCGGCTCATGGTGTGGGAGCCCGCATGCGCTGGGGGAGAGAGACAGCCACATCTTGCACCCAAGAGAACAAAGGTTGGAAACTTTGCCATCCGGTTTTGGAATGACGCCCTTAGTGCTTCCTGCTCACTCAGAAGTGACCTGTCTGCCCCTGTCATGGCACCAACCGTGTGCTGATCCGCCCAGACATGTCCACTCTAGGTCTGTGCTGGAAGGTTGCGGCCCGCCCCATCTCAGCCTCCCCAGAGACCAGCTCTTTCTTTCCCCCTTGGACTGGGTCTCACTATAGTCCAGGTTGGCCTTGATAAGTAGCCCAAACTAGCTTCAAACTCAAGATCCTCCTGCTTCAGCCTCCCCAGTGCTGGGATTACAGGCATGCTCCACCATGCCCAGGGAGACCAGCTCGCCATATCTGTATAGGCTTCAGCATTTCTCTTCAAAACCACCGATCCTCAGGCTGGGCTTTGTCATCTGCATAAATCCCAAGGTAGTTGGGCCTAGTTAAGAACTGAAGTCAGCCCTAGTTCCCTACTTCACTGTTGAGTTCCCTTTCTTCCTTCTTTCCTTTCTCTCTCTCTCTCTCTCTCTCTCTCTGCCACATTGAGGATTGAACCCGGGGCCTTCGCGCTGAGCTACATCGCCAGTCCTTTTATTTTGAGACAGAGTCTTACCAAGTTGCTAAATTGCTGGGGCTGAACTCAAGCTTGTGATCCTCTTGCCTCAGCCTCCCAGAGAGTTGGGATTACAGGTGTGTGCCATCATATCTAGCCTCTTGTTTCTTTCTTTTTTTCTTTCTTTCTGTCACATCAGTTGGTTGGGTAGGTGGCTGGAGCTTGGAGTTCCCAAAAGGAAAAATTTTAAATGGAAACATTCAAACTGTTGGAAGCCTTCTTCAAATTTCTAAGCAAACAAAAATAAATATTTTCAAAGAAAACAGTTCAACAGGCCAGGAGCCTTCATTTTCACTCCAAGTTTCTCCTAGAAGCTAAAGGTCCTGTCAGGACAGGTAAGGGAGCCTTGGGAAAGAGGGAAGTGACACAGGGTGGGAATAAAAAGTCACGTCAGCAACTTCCTTGAATTTAGTTCCTTGATTCCTTCTGCCTGCCTCACCCAGCAGGATAAATTTCCTTTATGGGTCACGAGAACCAGGCCCCCTCAGAAGGAAGGGGTTTTCTCTAAGGCAGGAATGGACTCCAGGCTGAGCAATCTGAGACCTTCTGAGATCTGGAAATGCTGACGGCTGGGTGCCAGAGGGGATTTGCACTGAAACTCCAAATGCTACTGGAAATGATTAAGTGCTGACAATTAGATGTGAGTCAGAGAGATGGAGGCTTCCTTCGCCCGCTTTGTGCCAGATTTTCACTAACTCGCCCTAGGTGCAGCTGAAGTCCCACTTGGCAAGAAAGGTCAGAGATGTGGACTTCAGGCAGAAACCTGCCCAAGAAACATGCTCCAGCCGTTCCCCGGACAGAATACCCCAGGTTGTTTCTGCACTTTTAAAGGAGCTTTGCAGAAACTGAAACGATATGATATGTGGGTTTTCCTCCTGCAGAGGTGGGACTCTCAGTTTCATTCATTCATTTACATTATAAAGAACTATTGTTCTCCGGGCCCCAACAAGAGCAGGACACCCAAAGCCTCAAAGAGTGCTGGAAGGCCAGGCAGCCATTGCAGAAGGGGCAGGGAAGAGGGACCTAGAGCTTGTAGCCCAGGGAGAACCCTGTCTCCTGTGTCGGCCCACGCCTCAGGGGACTGGCTCTCTGGTTGATATGCACATTCTCCTCCGATTGGTCTGAGATCTGAGATTCAGCATTTCTGCCGTGTTCCCAAAGTGCTGTTGGCTTGGATCACACTGGAAGAACTAAGCCTTAGACAATGCTCTCACTCCCAGCTCTCAGCACTATTGCAAACCAGGACAAGCGCTTCTGCAGTTGCTCACAAGGAGGATGGAGAGGGGAATTCTCATGCTGTAATCCCAGTACTCAGAAGGCTGAGGCAGGAGGATCATGCACTCAAGGCCAGCCTGGGTTACATGGCTACATGTTGACTTCAAGACTGGCCCGGACTACATAGCAAGACCCTGTCTCAAAAAAAAACAAAGAAGGATGCAACACTAGGCAACTTAAGTCTCTTGAACAGGAGGGTTGAGCCACGTGTGATGATTCCAGCACTATGAAAGGCTGGAGCAGAAGAATTCCGATGAAGTTCAAGCCCTGCCTGTGCAGCTTAGTGAGACCCTGTCTCAAAATAAAAAGTTAAAAATGGCTAGGGATGTAGCTCAGTGACTAGGCCCTGTGTTCAATCCCCAGTACCAAAAAAAAAAAAAAAAAAAAAAAGTAACTGCCCATGTCCAGGTCATACAACCAGTAAAAGAGTTAAGCTTAGTTGATTCAACAACAAAATTTCTTTTTTTAAAGCAGCTTCCAATATGGTCAAAATGTGCTATACAATATATGAAAATGCCACACTGGATACCACACGGTATTTTATAAAATCAATGAGCAGTACAAAAATACCCTCTTTTAAAAAGCAGCTTCCAAATATACATGGGAGTTGCCACTAAAGAAAGATTTGGGGTCGACAATTCCGAACATGTTGCTTGCACATTTGCTGCTGGTATCCAACCCAAACTGAGTGACTATCACAGATGGTTTGGATGTCTGGTGCTTCATGTTCATGGAAAGGTGTCTCACACCAGCTTTGTAATGCAGGAGACTCGAGAACTCAGATCTCAGGAGACCACAGTAAACTACACAGTAGTGTGAGATTCAGACAGACGTGGACCCAGATCCTAATTCTTCTCTCCTGAAATTTTTAGTATTAAGTTTCATCCTGTGCTAAATAAAGGAAGTGGGGCTTGTCTCTTCTTCCAGGAATTTCCAGTTGTGTGGTTCCGACGGAGGCTTGGGTCTACCCAAGGTCACCACATTTAACATTTTGGTCAGACGGTTAAAACCTTTGTCGTATGTTAATATTCTTCTCTGGGGAAGCCCACAACAAATAAGCAAACACAACTTTTTAAGGACCAGTGAGTGAACTTGAGATGAAATGCAATATTGAGTTTCTAGTTGATTTTTTTTTTTTCCTGGGGTTGGTGGAGATCCGACTCAGGGCCTTATTCTTGCTAGGCAAGCACTCTACCACCTGAGCTAAATCCCCATCCCTCCAGTTGATTTTAAATGCTCTCCCAAAAGCCTTCCCATCTCTGTTACTGGGACTGGGCAACCTCCCCAGGCAGGACCTGGCTGCGTGGCAAGCTGTGTGTGGCCCAATTCCACAGAGAACAGCCCTGTAGCCCTTCATACACACATACATTCAATTGTTCTCGTCCTTAAACACAGAGTAAACCTCCAGTTTAAAGGAGGGAGCTGTGCAGTGGATAAGTAAATATCCTGCAGTCTACCAGTCAAATAGAGGCTTTCCCTCTCCATGCCCAGACCTGGGAAGAGACAGACCTGCCATGGTCACCATGCAGGGCTCTGCCAGAAGTGTATGTGATGCCTCCCAGGCCTGAGAGGTGTAATGGGCTCTGTGCACATGGCCATCCACCCCGGGGACACCCCACAGAACTGCCACAGAGCACCGCAAGGGCCAGCTCCACACACAGAGAACATAAAAACCTTTGGAGTCAGCCTGGCCCCAGAGGCCCCCTCTTCCTGGGTTTCTATGTGCCTCAGATGGGACACAGAGAAATGGGATTTTTTTTTTCCCGTACTGGGAAATGAACCTATGGCTTTTGCACTGAGCTACATCACCAGCCCTTTTCTGTTTTTTATGTTGACACAGGGTCCCTCTATATCACTAACTTGCCCAGGTTGGGCTTGAACTTGGAATCCTCATGTCTCAGCCTCCCAGAGTGCTGGGAATACAGGCATAATCCATTGTGCTGGGGACCAAGAGTGATTTCTGGAAAGAGCACACTGGAATTTCTACTCTGGAGAAGAGAGACATTGGCAGGGATGTGGTCACTGGTTTTGCCAAATGCTCACCGTCCAAACAACAACTTCCAACCTACCAAGACAGAGCTGAGGCCAGTACTTAGCGAACCACAAACAGCCCCTCTTCCGAGCCTCCATACTGGCTGTCTGGGGAGGACAGAGGTCAGATCTCAATTGCAAGTTTGGTTTAAGGAGGGTCTTCCAAGGTAGAAGTTTCACTGGGTTTGTGGAAAAATGAGACAAGAGTTCCAGGTCATTGAAAATAGCAAGGTGTGGAATCTGAAGCATCCTTGGGGCACAAGACGCCTGTTGAGTCTTCCTATTACAGAATGGATGGGTTTTTTGGGAAATTCCTGGAGTGAACAATCAAGTTATTCGCCTGGGTGAGAGTCTCCTGGAATAGTAAAGTTTTTGTGATGAAGATGAGGAAGAATGAAGCTGTTATGTAGACAGCAAAGGGGGGCAGAAGAGGGTAGTTTTGCCTCAGTCTGATTAGACATTAGGCATAGAGTAAGGAGGGATATGCTTATGTTTGTGTTTTGTTTTGTTTTGGGTACTAGTGGTTGAACTCAGGGCCTTCATACTGAGTTCTATCTCCAGCTCCTTTTTTTTTTTTTTTTTTTTTTTTTTTGTGGTACCGGGGATCGAACTCAGGCCCTTGTGCTTGCAAGGCAAGCACTCTAATCACTGAGCTAAATCCCCAGCCCTCCAGCTCCTTTTTAAAAAAAAATTGTTTTTTTAAATTTTGAGGCAGGATCTTGCTAAATGGATAAGTTGCCCAGGCTAGGCTCAAACTTGCAATCCTCTTGCCTCAGCTTCCCAGAGCTCTGGGATTACAGGCATGTGCCACCACAGCTGGCTGACAGGTATATTTTGAAAGATTAAAAAGGTTAGAAATTCAAGACACAGCTGGGTACGGTGGTGTGTGCCTATAATCCTAGTGCTCGGGAGGCTGAGGCAGGAGGATTGCTGGGAGTTCGAGGCCAACCTGGACTACATAGTGAGTTCAAGCCCAGCCTGGACTACATAGCAAGACTTTGTCTCAAAAAAACCAAAATCAAATCCAACAAACAAAAAATTCAGGACATGAATTCATGGGAGAGCAACTAGACAAACCAGGACAGGGAGCATAGAGGTGGGGGAAATCAGAAAACAAGCTTTGCCTGTTCTAGAATTTCACCTACAATTGACTGCCTTTGCACAGCAATTCACACAGCGCAGTACCCTGTTAACCCAGCCACTGGGTGTCATTTATCGAACAGCGACCGTTCCCCAGTGTGTGTGACCATCAGGAGGACAGGTCAGAGAGGTTTTGGGACTCATCTGAGTGACACAGTGCTGGGTTCATACCCTGCCCCTTCTGCTCAGAGCAGGACTTGCTCCTCACTTCCACCGTGTGTATTCTCCCCAGAAGGAAGGAGGGAAGGGGACACTGAGAGGTGTCATGTACATGTGCCCGCTCCCCATGAGGAATGTAACCACTATGTACTGCAAACACGTACTAAGAAAAATTAATAAAATTAAAAGAAACACCGGGAAGCTGCCTCATAGGAGGGTTTGGAGAGTAAGTGACAAGAAAACGGCGTGAACACAGCTGGCTGCAGCCATTCTGGGGGTGACAACCAGACACCATGGTCTGGCGGACTCTGAACAGCAGGAATGCATTGCTCAATCCCAGAGGCTGGATGCGCAAGATGGAGTGTGGCACTCTGGCATCCACAAGGAGAAACAAAACTTACGGCCTGCCAGGGAACCCTGGCCAGGGTAACGGCGAGCACCTGAGAGTACACCTGCAACTGAACCTCTGGGCCAGGGACGTGTGCAGCAAGCAGGCCGTGTGGAAGCTCAGGCCTCAGGAAGCAGCCCAGCAGGAGCGTCCCTTGTGGCTGTCAGGACAGAAGCAGCCTCCAAAGCAATACTACCTGACAGCTGGTGTTCAGCCCGACCGGAGTCCCACTCGAGGCCCTAATCCATACCCCTGTGTGACCTTGGGCTTGTGGCCTAACCTCCCCGTGTCCCCGTTTCTCGTGAACACAGCAGGGTGATCGCAGCTGCCTGGCAGAGCGACTGGTGCAGAACTCTCCCTGGTGGGGTCTGTAATGTTCTGGCGGGGGTGGGGGGTGGCACGGAGATGCTTGTGCAAGACCACTTCCGCTCTGAGGCTCAGGGTCCTATTAACATGGACAGCGTGGACAGCCCCCTGCAGGTCCATGCGGCTCGCCCTCTTCCACTCACAGGGTAGCCCAGGATCCAGGAAGCAGATCCTCTAAGGACAAGCTGGAACATGCAGACTTCCCTCTGGGTCTCGCTGACCTTGCCCCTTGCCGGGGTCCCCACCTCACCCAGCCCTTCTCTGCCCCCAATCCCTGTGCAGCACACAGCTGACCGCAGGAGAAAGTGGGGCTGGAATGGACCAGACCCGTGCGGGCCAAGGAGATGCTGACCTCTGAGACTCCTTGAGGCCATGAAATGTGTGCTTCTGTTACTGGCAGGGTCTAGGCAGTAGGGCATTGAACTCTCTCTCCTGGGGCCAAGCTTGGAGCCCCCTATTAGTGAGGCTGCCCAGCCCTCCAGTCCCCCACCTGCCTCCCTAATGCTGAAGGCAAGCTCTGGGTGTGGAAATCGTTCCTTTCATTTCTTTCCCACAGCCCACTTGTGGGAAAAGTGGAGAGAGAGAGAGACAGAGAGAGAGAGAGATTTCTCCCCTGTAGCAGTGTTTGAGGGGATGGGGGTGAGAGGATGCCTGCAACCTAAAAAGGCAGCTTTCAAGTCCCACTAAATGAGATGGAAATAAGCACTTTAAAGAGCAATTCACATAATGTAATCTTATCAGTAAACAAAAAATTATACTCTAGCTAGGCGTGGTGGTACACCTCTGTAATCCCAGCACTGGGGAGGCTGAGGCAGGAGGATTGCTCAGTGAGTTCAAGGTCATCCTGAGCTACACAGAGAGTTCAAGTCCAGCTGAACTACATAGTGAGACCCTGTCTCAAAAAACAAACAAAAAAACCCTCAAATATTCTATCCATCAAGATTCTTGGTTATAAACAAAAACGAAACAAAACTAATTCTGGGTAATTTAGGCAGAAAGGAGATTTGTTGGCGGGGTGGGGGGATCTGATGGGCCCTAAATATCGCCAGGCGGCCTGGAGAGCCAGAGAGGGGACGGGCGAGCTGGCTCCTCCACAGGCAGCTGGGACCCTCACCTGCGGCCCTTGCCATCCCTGGGCCCGGGGTGGGTCCCACACACCCCGCCCACCGTCAGCCTGCAAATCTAGGCTGGGCGGAGGGTGAGGCTGGTGAAGCTGCGGTCGTGGGCCACACAAGGAAGGCTGTGAAAGTGGGTGCCCGGCATTCCTGCTTCCGTTAGCACAGCCTCCAAACACAGAAAACAGGTTTAGATGACAAATTTAAGTGATAAATGCCCCAAGGTAGCAGCGCTGGTTATCTCTGGATGGCTATATTTTAGGGATTTTTTTTTTTTAAAGAAAGCTTCTTTTGGAGAACTTCAGATATACACAAATGTAGATGGAATATTAAAATAGATCTTTTCTCCAGCTTCAATTGTCAGTTCATGGGCAGTTTGGCTTTACTTACACCTCCATTCACCTCCTTCCCCATCTCAAAGTAAACACCAGTCATATCATATAAGGACACCCCTACATGTTTTAGTATTTATGCTAAAAGATAAAAACTTTCTTTTGCTTGCAGGGCTGGGCATTGAACCAAAGGGCTTCATGCATGCGGGGCAAGTGCTTTACCTCTTAGCCACACTCCCAGCCCACAAAATAGGGACACTGAAAACATAACTGTGAGCCAGGCATAGGGCCAGGCCTGTGATCCCAGAACTCTGGAAGGCTGAGGCAAGAGGGTTGTAAGTTCAAGCCCAGCCTGGGCAACTTTGTGATTTAGCAAGACCCAGTCTCAAAAAAATATATATTTTAAAAGGGCTGGGATATAACTCACTGTTCATTTGCCACTGGGGTGTGTGTGTGTGTGTGTGTGTGTGTGTATTTGTGTGTGAGTACGTGTGTTTGTGTTGCTGGGATCAAGTCCAGGGTCTCACACACACTAAGCACACATTCTACCGGTGAGCTATTCCACTAACATTAAAAGTCTAACTTTAATACCATTATCGCACCTTAAAAAAGCAGAAATAAAGCAAATTTACCCTGTGTGCTTTTCTCTATCACCTTGGTTATCGGGAACAAAACAGCAAAGCTATTCTCTTTTTAATTTGTTCTCAAAATCCTGAATCCAGCATTGAACATGCCTCACACACCCAGCCCCGAGAGGGGACAGTCAGGGGACACAGAGCATAAGCTGTGGTGTGATAGTGGTCTGTATCACAAGCAGCAGAGGCCTTGAGTGACAGAGCCACGGACAGAGGATGGCAAAGCCTGGAAGGCCTTCAGGTGCCCCTGCTGCCTCCTCTGCTCCTGGCTGAGAGGGGCCCAGCCGTCTCCTCTGAATGCAGCTCCTTGTGTCCTGCACTCAGCAGGAAAGCAGCGGTGCTGCCAAGCTGCTCATGGTGACAGAGCGGAAACCAGCCAACCCCTCAGCCAAGCGCCTCCCCCCCGTCCCCCACCACACACATACGCACACATGCTGGCAGCGTGTCCACCTGATCTAATGATCTAATTATACTCTGGGAACCGGGCGTGCTCACCCCTGAGAGCTGTGCTACAACCCCAGCTGTTTGCAGTCAAGTTAAGGACACTGACTGGGAGGGACAGGATGCTTGCAAGCAGGGGCCCCAGCCCAGCAGGTACCCGGCTCACACAGGTCCGTGCTGGCTGGCAGCTCCTCTGGGTGCTGGCAGTGGTGAGAAAGTGACTGCACGCAGGATGACACATGTGCGTGGCACAGGTGACAGGCAGCCTGGGCAGCGGCCCCCAGGGGCAGGGCCTGTGGACTGCGGTGTCCCAGGTTCCCGGAGTCTGCACACTGGCCAGGCTTTGTCCACGCAGCTGCTGCCAGGAGGCGCTTCAGGCCCTTGTAGACCTGGGATCCTGGTCTGTCTCTATTTTTCTGAGTGCAAACCCACCTTTACCCTCTGGGCTCACAGGAGTGTCAAGATGAGGATGGTGGCAGAGGAAGAAGGGACTTTGGATGGCCCCTCATGACCCTGCCAGGGGAAGGGTGGACAAAAGCCACTCAGGCCCTTGCACAGCATGCAGGTCAGCGAAGTGACCCGCAACCTCTGGAGCCAAGCCAGGACAGCAGCAGAGAGTGTCAGAAATCGCCCCAAATCAAATCCTGGAGCACCGGGGTGGATCCAGAGAGCTGGCCCCTACCCCAAACACTTACCACTGTTTGGACGGACAAGATGGGACAGGGACTTCCGTCGGGGGAGGGCAGAGAATAGTCCACCAGGAGAACACAGGCTTCTCCAGTCAGAGGGCAGGGGCAGAACAACAGAAGGCTGCTGACACCTAGACTCGGCCTATGGATATCAGGGAGCCATACCGAGTTCTTTTGTTTTGAGACAGGTTCTCACTATGTAGCCCAGGTTGCTCTCAAACTTGTCCTCCTGCCTCAGCCTCCTGAGTGCTGGGAGTACAGGTGTGCACCATCACACCTACCTCCCATACTGAATTCTTGAGCAGGGAAATCGCAGTGTAAGAAGTCCATCAGTTAGCCAGGTATGATGGCACACACCTGTGATCTCAGCACTCAGGAGGCTGAGGCAGCAGGATCATCACGATTTCAAGGCCAGTCTGAGCTACATAGAGAGTTACGGGCCAGCCTGAACTGCGAAGTGAGATCCTGACTCAAAAACAAAACAAAACAAAACAAAACTCCATCAGTGATGTTGCAGGAGGTAGGGGGAGTTCAGAGAGGATATTTCCAGGTTCTTTATTCGCGCAGGGAGTGAATTGCAGGAGCGAATTTTAGGGCATTAAGGAGGTTTATTTAAGTAAGAAAAGGGAGCCTGGTTTGGCCAGGTGGATAAAATAGCCACCCGCTGCTGCGGTTAGGGATCCGAAAAGGCCTGGGAGGCTGGGAGCCAAAGCTAGAGCACGGGCTGGGGAGCAGGGGGCAAAGGGGTTTAAGGCGCAAGAGGGCACGTGCAAGGGAAAAGGAGGGCAAGCTCCTGGTGCCCTTTATATTTATCTGGATTATGTTCTTCTGAGAGTTTCCCAATCCTGTGAGAAGAGGGGCGACTGGAGTTTCGCGCCCCAGACTGACGTCAGGTCAAGGCCACTCCCCAAGGTCACGTCCATCTTCCCAGCCAGGTCAGGCTACGCCCTATTCCTACCTCGGTGACACTTGAGAGTTTAGGATTCTAAGAGGGTTGGGAGAGAGACCAAGTAGGAAGCGCTGCAATGGCCCAGGAGTGAGAAAACAGACCTGCCCGGGTCATGGGTGGGTGAGGTGCGTGATGAAGGGTCAGTCTCTGCAGCCGAGTGTCTGACCGGCCCTGCTGGTGTCCACCGGCGATAACGCAGCTCCAGCTAAGCTCAGCCGAGGAACGTCAGGGCGCCACGACTGCGGAGAGCGCACGGGACCGACCGAGACCGGGGAGGCTGCAGGGAAGGCCAGGAGAGGAGCGTCCTCGGCGGGCGCACTCCGGAGCCGGCGGGCGTCCGGCTGGGGTGGGGGCGGGGGCGGGCTGACCGGGGCGGCCGGCGCCCCTGGAGCCTCAGCGCCCCCCACGCAGCCCGAGCCGCCCCCCCCCAAGTCCCTAGCCGCCAGCCGCGGCTCTGCAGGCCGAAGCCGCCCCTTCTGCTCTGTGTTCCTCACTAGGTGCCTAATGAGTACTTTTATTTATTTATTTATTTATTTATTTATTTATTTATTTATTTATTTATTTATTTATTTTTTATGGTGCCCAGGATCAAACTCAGGGCCTTGAGCTTGCTAGGCAAGCACTCTAACCACTGAGCTAAATCTCTGGCCCCTAATGAGTACTTTTAATAAGTATGTGTGGGGGTCCTCCGGGGTTCTTCTTCTTCTTGTTCTTTTTTTTTTTTTTTAACGTTCCACATTTCTATTGAAAACGCCACGTTAATGTGAAGTGTCAGCGCCCGTTGTCTGCAGGCTCCAAGTCCCTGAGCTCTAGGCGTGAACCCGCATCGGCCCTCCGCCACCCCTTCCTGCAGCCCTGCTCCCCATCCGACAGTGTCGGTGCCACTGATCCTCTAGAGGACATTGGAACAAAAAATTGAAAAATATAAAATGGAATGACTAGCCAGGATCCTTTATGACAATAGGGAATAAACCAAATGACCAAATCCAAAGTAACAGAGGCTACCCAGTACAACTGCGAATGCTTTCCTTTTTATACACCTAGTTCTTTATTATAAAGGAAATACATGTTTCCTGAAGAAAATGCCAAAAAAAAAAAAAAAGTAGAAAAAACTCAACTAGACTTCCTTTACCAAATGTAAAACTCATTTTGGTTATGGGGTAGTTCTCAGAATGGTTACCTTTGAATGATTTCTGTAGTTGCTTCTTTAGGTAGTTGTGTGTGTATACTTTTCCAATCTATTTTAAAGTGTAACATTACAATATAAGTTCCATGTTATATTTAAGTGTAAGTTTTAGTAGCTGTAGAAAATCCAAATGAATGTTGTAATTTACCTGATCAGTTCTTTAATATTAGGTATTTTGTTTATTATCATTTTTTAGTATTAGAAATAATGCTGAGGTCTGGGAATATGGCTCAGAGATACAGTGCTTGCCTACCTCTGTGCAAGACCCTGAGTTCCATCCCTGGCACTGCAAAAGAAAAAAGAAAAAGGAAAGCGAGGGAGGGAAGAAAGAAAAAGGAAGAAAGAAAGAGAGAGAGAGAGAACAGAAATAATGTTGAATATAGAGCTTTTCAAGTATTTCAGGTTATTGCTCCAGGATGGAATTTCGTAAGAGCACTCACTGGGTCGAAGGGCACAGGCTTGCTAAACTTTGTACTCACATTGCTAAACTGGCTTACTTTCCACAAGTAAGCATGTGTCCCTCCCAGCAGTGGGTTAGTAAAGGCACCCTTTTTTTTTTTTTTTTGTGGTACTTGAGATTGAACCCATGGCTGAGCTATATATATTCCCAGCCCCCTCCCTTTTAAATTTTGAGACAACGTCTTGCTAAGTTACTAAGATACCCAGATACCTAGACTGGGCTTAAATTTACAATTCTCCTGCCTCAGCTCTCAGAGTGCTGGGATTATAAGCATGCACCATTACATCTGGCTCTATAATCATAATTTTGACCTAACTGAAAAGTTCAATCATGATATTGCATCTCAAGCATCTAAGTACAGCATATTTTGTTCCACAGAGCACACCGCTACTTCTGCGATATTCCTGAAGGAAGATTTTGTTGTCTACACTGTGATGCAGTACAGAAGCCAAAGGCCTTTGCTTAGAGGTATATTTTCCTTGCTGCTGTACAAATGGTCTTTCCTCGTCTCAGCTCAATGTGGCTTAGTATGTTTTTAATCAAATCTATCAGTCTTCTCTTATACAGTTATTTATTTCTCTTTTAAACAGAGCAAGTACTCTCATCTCCAATGATTACTTATTTTCTTTCATTTTAAAAGCATACATTCTGGGGGCTGGGGATTTAGCTCAGTGATTAGAGTGCTTGCCTTGCAAGCACAAGGCCCTGAGTTCGATCCCCGGCACCATAAAAAAAAAAAAAAAAGCATACATTCTGATTTTTTGTTTGCTTTTTTATTCCTAATTCCTGTCAGCCTGGAATTTATTTTGGTGGGGTTGATGTAGGAACATTTGCAGTGAGAGTTACGAGAGTTACGTTTGTGCTCCTTGGCCCAATTTGAGGCTCTACCTTGGAGGAAAGACGAGCAGAATGAGTATGGAAAGTGTGGGAAGCCTCTGTGCCCACCATATGTAACAGGGAACAGGGAAAAGAGCGCTGTGTATGACACATTTTTTAAAGAATACAAAATGTACCTTCTAAAACCATGCAGGACCATGATCTCAGCCCGAGGCTGACACAGGGGACAGAGTTGTGAGTAAACAACTTGCTGTTGCTGGGCTGAGGTGGCCCCAGGCTGTCTCTCCATTGAGGGGTGTCAGAGAGAGAACCTGGAGTTGTCCGGGGGCATGGTTGTCCCCGGGGAAATGCTTTTCCCTGTATTTTAAGACTGTCAGTATCAGAAAAGGTTTATTACAGTAATATGGAAGCCAAGAAGGGGAGAGCCCACTCACACCTGGACCAGGGTCGGGTGCCACATTAGATGGCAGGCTCACTCCCCCACAAACACTCCCTGTCTACACTGCAGCCCAGGGCTGCACAATCCAAATCCTGTCCCTGCAAAATCACAGTTTTGACCCCAGATTTGCTCTGGACAGAGATCAAATCCATAACTGACAACAAGCTCCTCTGGAAAAGATCAAATCCACAACTGCTAATGGTCTTCAGCAATGAGAATGAGGCTGTGCCCTCCAAGGAGGCAGCTCGCACTGGCACTGCCTCGGCTGAGTGGCTGCGTTGGCCAGCGGGATTCGGAGGCCCTGTGACCCAAGGAGGGCCTTGTGAGGCTCCGGCCGGGCGGCTGTCCTCTGGGAGCACAGAGCCTCCCTCTCAAGCCCAGCTACTGTGCTTTCCAGAAGTCCTGGCTGCCCCTCCCCCTGTGGAGAAGACTGGGAGAAAAGAATGGAGGTGCTCAGCTGAACTCCCTGCCAGAGCAGAGGAGCCTTTCTGCCCACTACGGTATCGCCAGAAGTGATAAATCAAGGCTGGTTTGCCACGAAGTTTTGGGGTAAGTTGCAACACAGAGGAAGACACAGCGATCCAGATTATGTAAAACACATTTCTACCCAGCAAACTGGAGAGAAGCCACTTTAAAATTAGGTAAAGTGTTTGTGGCTTATTAGGTTACTTTTCACGTATGTGTTTCATAAGTAATTTCACAAAAGTCTGTGGAAAGAAAAGTCCTGTTCTTAGGTACTTCCAGCTCAGAGGGGCTGTCAGGGTGGAAGGAGTCTGGGGCAACCCCAGGGCCAGCGCGGCTCCCAGAAACACCTGGCAGCCTCATTACAAAACAGTGTCTCTGGGTAAGGAGGGAGGTGCATCTTCAAACAATGTGTGTGTGTGTGTGTGTGTGTGTCTAGGTTCATACACACACACACACGCACATGCACACACACACACGGTCCCGCCTCCCTGTGACTGAGGCAGCACAAGTTGAGTCCCAGCCCAGGGACCTTTCTGGGACTCTTGGCCAAGTCTTGAACTCTCTCGGCTCTTCAAGTCAGACCAGACCAGACCACACTGTGGTTGTCCTCAGCAAGCAGGTGACACAGGCGGCGTGCAAAGCTGGGATGATCTGAAGTTGACAGCATTCTCGTTAACTGAAACCCTCCCTCTGCGAGGCCCATGAAAAATTAGAAAAATTACAGTGTTGGTAAGGAAAGAATGACATCTTGGAAAGTACTTTTAAAAAAAAAAAAACAATTTAACATGGCAAAACAAACCACTACAGAAACATAAAACTTTGACTTCTGTCCTTCCAATTTCTTGACTAATACAGTATAGTTCACGTTCATATGTTTTGTATAATACGTGTAACAAGAGCAAATAGATATTAAGGGGGAAGTAGGAAACCGTTGATCATGCTGTGTTTGAAAGTTTGCTTGTGATTTCATGTCCTACTTGGAGGCGAGCTTTCTGTTAGCACTTTCTGTTAGCGCCGCTGTCCCTGAGGTGGGTTCACAGCTCAGCATTTCCTGAGCTTCCAGAAGAATGCAGTGGCCACCCCGCCCCAAGCAGCCTTCATCCCCCACAGGGTCACATGTGAGCATGAACTCGGCTGTGCCAGACTGTGGCACTTCTGAAAAAGTGAGACTTGCCAACCCGGAGTCCATGGAAGCTGAGCGCAGGGCTCCCTCTTGCAGCGAGCTCAGGAGGCAGGATTTTGTTCAATCCACTTATTGAGGGGGAACGGCATTGTGCTTTCGACACTTTTTGTGAAATGAAGAGCTGTGTCATCTTTGGGAGTCATTCCTGTAACGAGCTTCCTAGATTTCCCAAGACTTTTCAGTATTTCATTTTTCCTTGATGAAGACATGAGTGAGGCAGGTAACTTAGCAAATGTCCCAGGCGGTAGGCAGGTGCTGGCATTGACAGCTAGGGCTGCGGGAGGTGCCAGGTGTCGCAGCTCCAAACCTGAGCCTGCCCTTCCCATTGCCGAGAGCGATCTTCTCTTCGGCAGATGGCAGATGATGGATGGAAGGTGTCCCAGTTCCCCTAGGAGGGAGGTCCAGCCACACACAGAGTCTGCTGGCCTCCCAAGCGCTCTCCTTCAACTACTGCTTTGAGTCTACTGGAACCTCTCTGCCCCAGCTGCCCAGTGAACCGACTCCTGTGATCTCGATGAGGAAAGACCTATTCCTAGGTTTTCTGGCTTGCCTTCCAGCTTCATTATTTGCAGGCTGTTTGAACGCCCAAGCTCTCAGCAGACAGTGCTGGGGTGGATGCAGGGTCGGCTGGACGCATTCTTCTCCATGTCCTCTTTTTTTTTTTTTTTTTTTTTTAAATTTTAAACCAAGAACATGTATTGGTACATTCTACATACAATGGTCACATTCATTACATTAATTCTGTACCTATACATGATGTATCTTGGTTCTCCCCCCTCTTCCCTCTTCTCCATGTCCTCTTAACTCTCACTTTTTGTCCCAGAGGTCACTGGACGCCCAAAGGTCTGGTCTGGGTCTAGTCACAGCCAGGGTTATGTGAGGAGAGGTAGTTCATACCTATAGTGGTGTTTTTTGTTTTGTTTTGTTTTGTTTGGGTGCTGGGGATTGAACTCAGGGGCCTTGCGCTTGCTAGGCGAGTGCTCTACCACTGAGGTAAATCCCTAACCCCTGTTTTGTTTTTGAGACAGAGTCTCACTATATAGTCTAAGCTGGTTAAACTCACAATCTTCCTGTCTCAGCCTCACAGATGCTGGGATTACAAGTGTACTCCACACACCTGGCTTCCTATCTATAGCGTTGAAAGCGGTAACCCAAATGTGTGGCTGTGGTAAGCTATTAATAATATAGCCATCAAGCTGGGGTACTGCTCAGTGGTAGAGAGCTTGCCTAGCATGTAGGAGGCCCTAGGTTTGATCCCCAACACCACCAAAAGAGAAGCACAGAGAAAAACAAATAACAACAAAATACATACTCAATATTACAATCATTAATACTAGTTGTAGAGTGGTGGGAATAAGAAGAAATCTTTTGAGTATGTGTGGGGTACTGGGCAAAGTCTTTTTATCTGTTCTGCTTCAGACAACAACCCTCGATGGCCCCTCCTAATCTAGCACCAATGCCCCCACCCCCGGGCCACAGAACTCCTTGCCTCAGCTGCAGGAGTGCAGCTAGGTGCAGGGGTACAGCCCAGAGGTGCAGCCAACTGGTACAACCTGCAGACAGGTACAACCGAAGGTTGTAAGAGCTGGTAGTCGGACGTCTCTGGGAACCCTGAAAATTAGTTACACTTATCTTGATGTCCTCAGTCTTGGAGGGGGTGAGAGAGGCTAAGTAAATTTAGGACTGATCAACGTTTTTCTACTGACGTTTCCTCAATGATAACACATCTATATCCAGTGTTCAGGTCATAAAAGCTACAAAAGGGAGGTCAAGTTGGTTCTACTCCCAGGTACCTCGTGGGCACTTTAGGCCCAAGAGGGGTCCCTGAGTCTCTCAGAAGAAAATACAAATCATGTTTTTAATGAGTAACAAATTAAAGGCCCAGGAGTTTACTTGTTCTTCGTCCCTACAGTGGATCAGATTGATCCACGTGCCCATGACCTCTGGATGTTTAGGAAGTCAGTGGAAGCTCTCAATCTCTCCTGTGGCTCCCAAGTCCAGGCTCTTTTGTACAGCAGTCCCTGCTCTGACCTGGGGCTGCCCATCTGTGCAGGACTCACTTGCCTCATGTGAGGCTAACAGGCTACATCCATGTGGCTGTCCTAACCGAGTGTGGACCATCCTGCGAGTGTTTCCTGTTTCTCTGAAAGCTGACAGGCCCCCCATGTCCCAGGGCATCTCTGCAGGCTAAAAACACACATCTGCCTGTGGGCCCTGACCTACTTGTGGGCCCCAGGTTCCTTACAGGGCTGGGTGGGCCTGGCCTGCTTGCCTGCCATTCACTGGCACTGCTGGCAGGAGGGGCTCAGAAGACCTCGTGTGTCCCATGTGTCCCATTTCCTGCACAGCACCTAAGGTCCCAGCTGACTCCACCGAGGGAGGAATAAGAACATGCCAGGAGCTTGCTGTGGGCTGCTCCCGAGTGCCAGATTCACGGCACCAGGCACTGCCGGGCCCATACCTTCCTTTAAATCCACCCAGCTGGAATCTTCCAGGAGCCCAGGTTGGAGGGTGGCATTTGTGAAGCCACTTTGGAACAGGCAGGGGGAGGTGTGTGAGGAGGGGAAGAGAAAACCAGAGATAGCTGTTGGGCGCATCTCTAGTATAACAGGCAGGAGTCAGGTGTCACACGCACATGCGCACACATGCATGGTGGGTGTCATGGAGATAAAGAGACTGTCATAAAGGCAAGGCCAGGGTGATGCAAAGCCAGAGGGTTACCGTGGGACCTGGGTGTCAAGGAGAGGCCGTGACCCATGACGCCTGACTGGGTGAACCTGAAACCACTGACAGCCAAGTGATGGACACAAAGAACTGTGTGCATCCTCAGGGGACCCGTAGCCATCCTGGAAGAGCCTGCAGAGAGCTGAGGGACTAAGCCCAATCTCACACCCCCACTCTGGCCATCTACTCAGGAGTTCCCCCTGTGCCGGGCACAACTGGAGGGACAAATGCAGGGCACAGCCAGCTAATGTTTAAGTGGTTTCAATTTTGAAGTTGAAAGACAGTTGTATAAAAATAGCTGTATCCAGATGCCCCACAAGTCAAAAATTGTCACCCTAAAATGTCCTCTGTCCCTGGACCTATCCACGGGCTCCCCCCCTCCTGCCTGCGGTCACACTCAGGCTTTCTGTCCAGGAAGCCCCAGAGTGCGCACAGCATGCATCTGTGACCCTGCTCAGCAGCTCTGTCCCTGTCCCTCTCCCTGCTCTTCACATGGAGTTCCAGCCAAAGGAAGCAATCGATGGGTACAAATTACTTTAAAATAATGACAAAGATATTTCTCATCCCAACAACATAAATGTTTAAGGAGTTTTGCTTCTAAAAATTAAATAAGCCACCTACGATTGCACCTAGTGAGAAAAGTTCACCTTTGTTCTTAAAGCAGAAGCATGAGGAAGCTGGATGGAGGGTACTCGAACCCATGTCCTGAGCACAGTGTCAGGGACCAATATCATTTTCTGTCCACAAAGAGTTGAAGAAAAGTTGGACTTGTCGTATACCTCCCAGCTGTGTGATCTTGGAAAAGCCTCTTAACCTCTGTGTGCCTCCATCCTCTCCTCTGTAAAATAGGAATAATAATGTCTCTCAGGGACTGGTGGGGATTAAGTGAGTCTGTCTTTGGGAAGTCCATGAACCACATCCAGTGCATGGGACAGTGGTGTTTAAGCGCTCCCCGAAGGCCAGCTCAGCATGGGAGGCGCACAGTGTTTCCCCAAGGAGACTTCAGCTGCTGGAGACCGAGCTGTGCCTGTTCCTCAGCATCCAGGGCCAGCCTGCCCTGCAGAGAGCTCTGGGTCTCCTCGTCTTCATTCCTTGAGGACAGATGTCCCCAGAAATGGGGACCTTCCTCCTCTAGCCCAGATGCCAGACACCCAGACCAGCCCTGTGGCACTTGATGGAAGAAAGTAGCTCTGAGTGAGATTCAGAAGATACTCAGTGCTGGGTGTGGTGGTGCATACCTATAATCCCAGCACTCCAGGAGGCTGAGGCAGGAGGATTGCAACTTTGAGTCCAGTCTGGACATCATAAGACCCTGTCAAAATAAAAAATAAAAAAGGGCTAGAGGTGCAGCTCAGGGTAAAGGCTCAGGGTTCAATCCCCAGTAACTCACACACACACAAGAATGCATGCAGAGGGTGGGGTGCAGCTAGTGGTATAGCATTTGCTCAACATGCCAGAGGCCAAGGACTGATCCCCACCACCAGGAGAAAGAAATACATGCAGAAATCTGTAAGTTCTTCCAGATGGAAAGTCAGTGCAGAATTCTCACTTGCACCTGTGACTCCAAGCTGCACTTTCTCGCACTCAGCTGGGAGAGGAACAGACGAAAATAAATCAACCGCAACTGTGTGCAGGGCCCAGGGGAGTGCCTGAGCCCTCGGAGACCCGGGCCGCCCACCAGCGCCCGCTGCGGTGCTGCGGTGCTGCAGCGCTGCGGTGGGAGGGGACCGTTATTCCCAGTGAGCTCTTGGGCTGCTAAGGGCAGGGGACCAGTTGGATCCCAGGTGGCTTCTGGGTTCCAGGAAAGCGCACGAACCCCCGAATCCAGCCCAGGAGGTTAGGAGATGAGTCTCCTGGAAGAGGTGGCTTCACACCAGGCTCGGAGGGAGGAGGGCGAAGTGGCTGGTGTGAACCAGCTGCTCCCTTCTCAAACCTGAAGCCCTGAGTTGCGGCAGCCGGATGCAGGGGAAAGTGCCGAGGAGGGAAGGGCCCCAGGGCACAGCACCCTCTGACGGAGAGATAAAAATAGAAACAGAGTCCCACCCCCACCCCAGCTGACAGCAACTGTGTGAAAGCCACACTGAATGAGGCAGAAAAGCCCAAGCGAATCACTCCGATAAAGCGAAATACTGTGTGTGCAGGCCTAGCCCAGCTAGGCACACAGTAGATGCTCACTGACTGCTGTTCCCCTTAGACACACATACACACAGGCGCACACACACGCGCGCGCGTGGAGCAGTGTTCAGTGAGGGCAGGGTGGAAAGTATCCATCTCAGTGGTCTGCCCTTTAACCGTGGTGTGTGGAGCTGGGCCGACATCATATTGCCCAAATGAATCACCAGAGCCTCAGTCTCCTCCTCCAGTCACACATTTGCATGGCGCGTGAGAGGCTGGATGTTGGGGAAGGACTGGGGAAAACAGGGTTGGGGCCAGCCTGGAGTTTGCGTCAGAGCAGAGAACAAGGAACATGTCCAGGGCACGTACTGGGTGCCAGCCCCAGCCAGACCCTTGGCATCTACTCTGTGAATCCCCACCACGACCCTGTCCAGCGGGATTTCAACACCTGTTTTACAGAGGAGGAGACTGAGGCACAGAGAGCTTGATTTCAGTAGGGGTATTAGGGATTGAACCCAGGGCCTTTGCACTGAATCAAACCCCCACCCCCCACTGATTGATTGATTTTTTTTGAGACAAGTTCTCACTATGTATTTCAGGCTGGACTTGAACTCACTATGTAGCCCACACTGACCTTGAAGTTGCAGTGATTCTCCTGCCTCAGCTTCCTGAGTGCTGGGATTACAGGTGTGTGCCACCGTGTCTGGCCTCGTTTAATTTTTAGTTTTATTTATTTTTTTTTTTAGAGACAGTCTCGTGTGTTACCTAGGCTGGCCCTAAATGCCTGGGCTTGGGCAATCCTCCTGCCTCAGCCTCTTGAGTGGTTGGGACCACAGACACACACT
Source organism: Hystrix cristata (assembly GCA_004026905.1). NCBI lineage: Eukaryota > Metazoa > Chordata > Mammalia > Rodentia > Hystricidae > Hystrix > Hystrix cristata. The sequence continues at coordinate 34,220 of PVJO010016891.1, forward strand.
ACTGAGCCCAGTAGACTTCAGTTTCTGCACACTGGCTAGTTGAGAGGTGCAGTCTTTCCTGACTGAGGGTCCCTCGGTGTGCTCCTCCTACCTCCAGTGTGGATTCTGAGTGAATGGCTGTGGAGGACCTGGGAGCTGCGGCTCCCAGAGCTGTGTGGGTCAAGGCCGGCTCAGTGAGCACGCAGCTCCGTCACAGACAGTTGGGGCGGCCACCGGCCCCCTCCCCTCAGCCTTAGCCTCCTGCGTGGTTCACACTGCTCTCTGCCTTCCCAGCTGCCGCTCTTGGAAAAGCCCCTGCCTCCGCCACGGGCCACGGAATGCTGTGTAATTTCCTCTGCGGGTCAGTCCTCCACTGAGGGCTGTGACAGGGCCATGACTCAGGCTTTGGCCTGACACTGACGAGCCACCAGCTGTCTGCCTTCCAGCTGGCTCAGTGGCCAAGGAGAGGCTGCCTGCCGCCCGGCCCCACCGCTGCTTGCTCCCGCACGAGGAGACAGCCAGAGCTGCCAGGCAGACGTCCTGTGGGGCACGTGGGTGTCGCTGGGGAGAGGCAGGGCCAAGACTGACCCTTGCCCAGCCACTGTGCCTCCAGCTCGGGAATCACAGTGCCACCAGCAGGCTGTCGGACCGGGTCCGACCTCCCGAGTAAGAACACTTCTCACCCTCTGACCTGCTGGGCAGACCTGCTAGGGCACCTGCTAGGGCACCTCCTAGAGAAAAACGCAAACGTCCTTAGAACAACACAGCCACCCCGGGGCCACCTGGAGCGGCCTTCTAGGAGCACGCGGGCACGGACAGGGCCTTGAGAGGCCGGAGCCGACCGAGGCGCTCGGAAAGCCAGAAGGCTGGCTGACCTTGCACTCCTTGCTCAGAGTTGACAGTGGCTCACCCAGAGCCCCTCAGGCTGGGGAGGCCGAGGTGCCAGTCATACTTCTGGGCAATCGGAAGTCACGTGATCTGTCATCCGGGCTGTGGCTCAGCAGGGTGCTTGCCAGAGCTCATTCACAAAGGGGAGAGACTGCTCCACAGGCACTTTTCGGAGGGTGGCTCCCGCCTCCTCCTGCAGCAGAGGGGCCTCTTCCAGGAGTCCGGGGGAGCCAGAACAGGAGGGTGACGCCAGTGGCCCTGGGAAGGAACTGACGGCAGCTGGGGCGGAGAGGTCCCCGTGCCCCGTGGACCTCTCCATCCCTCCAGGAAGGTGGGCGAGATCCCCATTTGAAGGAATAGGGCCACTTGGTGTCTTGCATTTTTCTGGACTTATAAATACCTTATATTGGTAGAGACCCTAAAAAGAGTTTTTCTAGTTTCCTTCTTTCTTTCTTTCTTTGTTTTTCTTCCTTCTTTCCTTCCTTCCTTCCTTCCTTTCTTTCTTTCCTCCTTCCTTCTGTCCTTCTTTTTCATTCTTAGACAGTGTCTCACTATGTAGTCCAGTCTGTCCTCACACTTACAATATTCCTGCCTCAGCCTCCTGAGTGCTGGGCATGTGCTACCATGTCCAGTGAGTTCTTCTGTCATTGTACTATTGTCATGCTCCTTAAAGAAAAGCCTTGTAAAAAAAAAAAAAAAGAAAGAAAAGCCTTGTGACAGACGCTTTGAGCATTGCCAGGCTGGGAGGAGTAAGCAGCCACTTGTGTACCTCGGTCAAGCTGTCCTCGGTCAGGCTGTCCATGGTCAGGTTGTCCCCACAGAGCGGGTGGAGCAGTCATCCACACCGCAGGCTCTGCCACCCCCAGCACCTCCTCCCTGGCCAGAAATCCCCACCTTTAACTGCTCCAGGAGTCGGGCACCATGACCGGAGATGGACCAAGGCACCTGGCTTGGGTTGGCTTGTTTTATTTCCTTTTCTTATCCCTTTTTCTTTCTCTGTCCTCTCCTTAGTAAATCAGATTGCCGAAGGTCAACCTGGGAGGCAGGGCCTGGAACTCAGCCGAGATGTGGCACTGGAGGTAGACTCAACTGCTACCCACACCGGCAGCTCACTCGTTCCCCTGGACACTCGGTGGCTGAGGGTCCACCCAGGAAGTACCGAGAGGCACAAGGGGACAGAAGCAGAGGGAGGACACCGAAGGTCGAGTCCTGAGGGGAAAAGGTGCTCAGAACGTCAGCAATTCAATCAAGCTGACCATAAGGAAGGCTCTGGGACCCGGCAGGAGAATTTGAGTGTGCTGCGTCCCTCCGGGACGTCCCTGTGGCAGACATGCATTTACGCCATTCTCTGGTCATAAAGGAAAACTCTTGTGGCAAAACTTTCAAAGACTGTTGTCTCAAAGAGGAAACTGGGATCACATTTTCCCACAAGACACTGAAGGAATTGTGATTACTCAGAACTCCTCTCAACATTCTTGTGAACATTTGAGAAATTCCCAGCACCTTCGGTTGCTTTCAGAGCGGGAAGGCAGGCATGTACCCAGTGACACACAGACAAGGGCTGCTGGTCTCATAGCAACTGCACAAAGCATTGCGTAACCGAAAGGGTGTTGTGTTACTCTGTTTGATAAGGAAAGAAAATGCAAATAGAGAAGGAATAACTTCTGGTAAATTTAAGTCTAAAAGATGACTTCCTACTCTCTGTCCCTCTCATCTCCTCAAAATCCCACCTCTCAAAATCTCTTCTGCTGGAGCTTGTTTTCTACAGCAGTTTTCTAGTGCTGCTAGCAAGGTGTGCTTCCATGAGACCCTGTACTCTGCGGGGTCAAAATTACCCTCACCCTAAGAGATGCTGCAGGGACTCTCCAAACAAGAAGGGCCCCCTGGCTGCCAGCCTATTTCCAATGTGGAGTGAGACCCCAGTCACTAACGAGACCTGGCAGTCCTGGCAAATACCAAAGATACTGGCAACCGGTTAGGCCTGAGCACACCATGCCGTGGAGACAGACGTTCACATTGGTTACCTCTAACCTGGAGGTCTGTGGGAAGCTGCGCGTGTCGGGGATCCTCTGTGCCCTGCTCAGCACTGGCCCAAAAAAGGCATCTACTCATGTTTGTGCCGCTGAGGGCCTGGGGAGCACCGCCGTCGGGGTGCTGAGGATTCTGGGAAATAAACTTCCCAGGTTTCTCTGCCTGGATGAATGTGGTCAGCACAATCTGCCCTGATTGCTAAAGAATTTCCTGTTTTTCTAAAAAAGGAGGAAAGAAAGGAAGAAAAGAAAAAAGGAAGGAGGGAGGAAGGAAAGAAAAAAAGTGAAGGGGACATAAAAGTTCTAGATGGACCAGGTGTGGTGGCATGCACCTGTAATTCCACCTGCTTGAGAGGCTGAGGCAGGAGGGTCACAAATTTGAGGCTAGCCAGTGCAATTTAGCAAGACCCTGTCTCAAAATTTAAAAAGGGCTGGAGATGTAGTTTAGAGCATTTACCAAGCAGGTTCAAGGTTTTGGGTTCAAACCCCAGTACCAACCAACCAACAAACAAAACAAAAAACTTAGATCCCTGGTATTCAGTATAGTAGCTGCTGCCTAAGTATTGAGAGCTTGACTTTTTTTTTCTTTTTGCCTTACAGGAGACAAGACCCAGAGCCCTGCTTCTAGGCAGGCACTCTGCCACCAAGCTCCAGCCCCAGTCCAATCTTGAGCACTTGAAATGTGGATGGTCTGAAATGACATATGCTAAAACTATATGCAGGATTCAAAGACTTAGTTTGAAAAGGAATGTAAAAATTAATAAAAATAATTTTTGTCAATTATACATTGAAAATATTATATTTTGGAGTTTTTGATGAAATGAAATAGATTAAAATTAATTTCATTTTTTAAAGATGGCCACTTATGGCTGCCTCTGTGGCCACCCTCTGTCTCCAAGGCAGCATTGCCCCGCACGGTGGCTTCCCGGGCCTGGTGCAGCCCTGGCCCTGTTATGAGGTAGGTTCTGATATTTCTGGCTTCTTCCCCTCCTTGAGCAAAGAACTGAATGAGGGGGGCGAAAAGTAGTTCTAAAGTTTTATTTAAAATTATAGAGAAAAGAAGAAAAGGAAAGTTGAGCATAACAATAGAAAGGGCAAACTGTGTACTGGGCCTAAAAGGCCCGGTGGGCGTTACCATGAAAAAGACATGGTAGCGATGGCACTGGGTATGCAGATACCGCAGATACCGTCTTCCCATGGGAGGGAGAAGGGCGAGCTCCCTCCCTGGTGGCACCGTAGAAGGAAAAAAGAGCTTACTTCCAGTGTTGTTTCTATTTATCAAATGGAGTTCCCATGAAAACTTGTGAGAACTCCCTACTGTCTGCGTGAGAGGGGTGGCCCTTGAAACTGGTGCCTCAGGCTGAGATCAGGTCCAGGCCTCTCCCCCAGATCACATTCCCTTGCCAGCCAGCCTTCGCCATGCCCATTCCTACCTCAGCCCCAGTCCCACATCTACCTCCCAGCAGGTCACAGCAGCCTTCCCTACGGGGGCCTGGAGGTAAGCGAGTCCAGGTGCGTAGGTGTCTTGGTTCTTGAGGTCTCCGGATGTGACCTAAGTGTCCCCCTGGAAACCTCTGTTGCTTTTTAAGTAAATATTTTCTGACAGCTGCTTGACCATTTCAAGTCCTGCACTTCATGTAAAGGTACGGAAGCCTCCTTCTACTCCTAGACAGAACTGGTAGGTGGCTGTGTGGCCACGCTGGACAGTTGGAACAGCGTGTAAGTCGTGGGAAGGCTTGGTTAGGCCTCAGCCTGGACAAGACCATGTTCGAGCTGGTGCCAGGTTCACTGTTTTTCTTTTAAGTGATGCGTCATAGCAACAGCACAGAAGATGTCCTCCAGTAGCAGGCCCCGGGAGGACGGGGCGGTGGGTTCAGCTTGCCACTGTAGGATCCAGAGCATGCAGGCAGGGAAAGGTCCAGAGGCACAATCACCTGGGCACAAGCCTGCGCTGTGCATACTTTCACATGGTTGTAATTACAACGCGGCACAAGCATTACTGTATACTTCTTTCCCACCAGCACTTCCTTATTTCTATACAGTCCTCAAATTATCCTTTTAAATAATTGAATATTGGTTAATAATATTTAATAATGCTGGGGATTTAGCTCAGTGATTAGAGTGCTTGTCTTGTAAGCACAAGGGCCTGAGTTCGATACCCGAAACCACCAAAAAAAAAAAAAAATTTAATAATAACCGCGCCCTTTTCTAACATTTTTTAGGACATACAGTTTCCAGTTTTTCACTTTTAAATAAGATAGCAGCAAAAATGGAATTTGCTTTCCTTTTCTATCTTTTCTTTTGAATTTACGTTTTCCTTAAGATAAATTCTCAGTAGTAAACTCCTGTACTAAGAGGTATGTATGTCTTTCTAGTTCTTGCACGCTCTTGCCAAAGTGACACTCAAAAGGCATGTGTGAATTTACAGTGCTCACAGCATGGTACGTGTGTTAAATTCCTTGCCACTTTGCCAGGACTGTGGGGTTCTATATGTGCACGCGCGCGCACACGCACACACACGTACATTTAAGTGCTATGTAAGTGGTGCAATTGTTTTGTTTTAGTCTTCGGGGCTAAGGATCAGATTCAGGCGCTCTGGCACAGTAGGCAGGTGCTCCACCACCCAGCCACACCCCAGCCTTGCACATGCATCTGTGAATTCTCACTCTAGGGAGGGCTGATCACCCCTACTGAATTTTCCTTCCAGAAGTATGTTGTTTGGGAAGGTGGAAAAAAAGTTCTGCTTAATTTCTATCAATGGAAAGAGAAAATACCGAATTTTGCCAAAAATTACCAACATCCCTGAAGCTCTCATTGGAATTTGTCAGTAAAGTAACTCAGCAGTCTGTGGGTTTCCAAAGTCCGGGGTTGTGCAATCAGCTCTCCTGGTCCCAGGCCCGGCTGACCTTGCTCCCAGGACATCCCCTCTGACACTGACCAGAATGCACAGGTGGGTCCTGAACACATCTGTCCACCTCCGGAATTACAGGCCCCTTGTGCTGCAGTAGAACTCGTGTCTCAGACCAGACAGGCTCCACCTCTGTGGTCCGTGACACTGGCCACTCAGATGGCCTCAGCGAAGTTTAACACGGCTTCCTGTCCAGCTGGTGTCTGTCAGAAGCGCCTGCTACTGTTCAGCGAGCGGCCCCCAGTCCTTCTCAGCCTGGCTCCCGCTCAGAACGGGACTCTCCTCCGGCAGCTCACTCCTTCCCGCTTGCTCTTGTGAGCTTCAGTGCAGTAGGGAAGTAATCACCACCCAGCCACGGCGCCTACTTGCACAGCAAGACTTATGCTTGCACCAGTAATGGTAACCAGTAAGCATTTTGCTTGTTATCAATTTATATAATCCTCACAAACCTATTATTAGCCTTATTTTTACAACAACAAAAAAAGTCACCTTGAGGATTAGTTTTCTGCTTACATATCTAGTAACTAGTGAAAACAGCATGTATGCTGACTGCCACTAAGTAATACATTGATACACGCTCCTTGTTTTCAAAAGATAAAATCAAAAATCCAGCACATGTTGGACCTAGTGGTGCAGGACTG
>PVJO010016892.1:0-40695 GCA_004026905.1 Hystrix cristata
AAAAAACAATGACATCATCTATTTTTTCAAGCAACTAGAAGCCAGTTATTGACACATAAACTATAGGATTATCAAGTTCTCGAGGGTAGACTAAATTCAGGTTGGGACTTGTTAAGTTTGAACTATCTCTTAGACCAAGAAGAGATGCTAACTCAAACTGCATATATACATACATCTGGTGTTGAAACCAGGCATGGTGGTGCACCTGTAATCCCAGCACTCAGGAGGCTGAGACAGGAGGATCACAGTGAGTTCGAGGCCAGTCTGGGTTACATAGTGAGTTTAAGGACAGCCTGAACTACATAGCGAGACCCTGTCTCAAAAAAAAAAAAAAAAAAACCAAAAAACCACCCTGGCGTTGAGGATTGGTCTGGGCTGAAATGTAAACCCAGGGAGTCGCCAGTATACAGATAACATTTAAGAGCACAGATGAGATCACTTAGGATATTTGTGCACAATATGTGATCTGGGACACATAGATCTCCAAGATCCTTTCAGTAGATCCACATTAGTCAGTACTATTTTCGTAATAATCTTAAATAACATTTACCTTCTCTCACAATTGTACAGTGGAATTTTCCAGGGACTACAGGAAATGGATGTGTTAGGGCCATGATGGCAAACTTATGGCACACACGACACAGCAGGCACACAGAACCCTCCTTGTCAGCACCAGAGCCGAGTTGTTCCAGCATCACCTCAGCACCCCACCATCGGATAACACCGCACACCAGGAGAATGTGCACGCTCGGGAGGAGTAGCTGGCGCTGGGCGATGACGTCACAAACCATGACCCATTAGCCTTGACTCCTCTGGGCTCTCACATGGCCCTGGACCTGTAGGAGGCTCGCCATCACTGTTAGGGCGATAGCTTGGATGTAGATTGAGAGTCCAGTTGCTTTCTATTAACCCGGACATTAAATGTATTTGTAAAAATATGTAACTATGCCACTCTTCACTTAGTTTTTTTGTTTAGGGAAATAGTTTTCATAAAAATATGTTACTTAAGGCTGTGGTTGTAGCTCAGTAATAGAATGCTTGCTTAGCAGGCATGAGGTCATGGGTTTGCTCCCTACATGACAGAGAGAGAGAGAAAGGAAGGAAGGAGGAGGTAAGAAGGGAGGGAGGGAGAGAGACGTTATTTGTGTTAATATACAATGGGTTTGTTGTTTATATTTTTAAACAAGCTAATAAAAGTTTTTAAATTTCTGCTTCAATTTCTAATACAGTAATTATCAATAGACATAACCCATACAAGCAAACATTTGGGGGGAATTATTATTAATTCTTAAGAATATACAAAGGTCTACAACCAGAGCCTTTGAGAATTACTGATTAGAAAGTAAGTATAGACAGGAAAGGAAGCCTAAGAAATGAAGTAAGATGGATAAGGAGAAATCAGCAAGCAAAGTAAGGAGAAGCCACCAGCTAGTTAAAAGGTAACCAAGCAAGTGTCCCAGAGATGAGGTATGAAAAGTCTTTGAAGCAGGGAGCCATCAACTACATTACATACTGCAGAGACCAAATAAAATGAAAACTGACTCTTAGATTTGACAATACAGAAGTCAAGAGTGACCTTGATAAAGTGTTTTGAGTGGTAAAGACAAAACCCAGACTAGAGAGAATTCGAGAGATGACGGGAGGACAGGAAATGGAGCAGGAAGTATAACCTGTATTTAATGTATTTCATTTTAAAAGAAAGCAGAACTATAAGTGGTACCCAGAGTAAATGCAGCATCAACAGGGGGTGCTGTTTTTCCAGATGAGGCTATACTAGTACATTTATATGTTGATTAGAGTTATCCAGAAGTGAGGGGGAAATTAACAGTGCAAGAGAGAAGAGGTGTGTGAGAGAAGCCATCTCTGCGCATTCTAGAGGGGACGGAACCCAGTGAATTAAAAAGTATAAATAGTTCTATTAGTACAAGCTAGAAAGGAAAGAGATGTTGGTACATATGTAATTAGGTTGGTAGATATGGGAGTGGAAATTCTCTTCACATTGTTTTTATTTTCTCAGTAAATAGAAAAGCAAAGGCAATGACGAACATTTGAGTAGAAAGAAGATATAAAATACATAGGTGAGCAAGAGAGTGAACTAACTAGGGAAGGTAGCTGGATTCCAGGACAAAGTCAAGAGCTTAATGGTCATATATTTGAAAGGAGACAAGTCGGCAGATGTGTGTTTCCCTCTAGCCATATTTAATTAGCAGTGTTTAATGACAACACAGCTCAAAATCCGCATACTGAGTTGGTTCTAAGACTATTTTCTATTTATTGGGGCACATATTTTATTATTCTTCCCCTTTCTTTCTTCTTTTTACTTTTTAAAGCAACCAACATTCACCTCTAGAAAAAGGAGGACCACATTTGGATTTAATCATTCAAGTAGTAAACTGTATCTCTCCTCTTGAACAACTGACTTGATAAGGAACAAAACCTAAGTACTATTAATAAATGCTCAACAAATTCTCAATAGGATAAAATGTTAATATCGCTATTTAACTAGGACACCTTGCACACACCACAACCACCAAATCAAATCGGCATAAACACCAACAATACCTAGTCAATACTGTAATCATGAAAATCACACCCTCGTTAAGTCACTTGTTCTGTCTTCTGGTTGTCGTGCACAGCAGTGATAATTAGAATTACAAAGGTCATATCTATATTCTCTCAGCTTCCAGTCACCCTTTTTATGTCCATAACTGACAGTTTTCACCAGAAGCACACTTGTTAAGAGCAATCTGAACACTGTAATGCCCCGTCTAAGAGAAAGAAAATGTGTCTGTAATCTTTCCGCATCTCCTCATTGCCAACTACAATTAGCTATTTGAATTTTTTCATAATCATTTGGAATCTGGGCCCAATAAAAATCTTCACATCACAGTGCTAGAAGTAATCAGGGCCTCTGTCAGCCTGAAATATAAATACAATCTGAAGTCTCTTGTACTAGAAGGCGGAATGGTCTCTACACATTGACCTTGTCAGGAATGTGAAATATTCTCTGTTAAACACTAGTGGGTGAGAATGTGATAATGTCTCTAGAAATAATTCTCTCTTTTTGAAATTAGTAAGAGCATTTGCTTGTGATCCTTTGTCTGATGAGGCCTACTCCTGTAGATCCTTGGGACTCTGTGCCTGGTAATCAGCATTTCTACTCTCCTGACCATTCCATTTTATAACAATCACTAAGAATACCAAAAAGGACAAAAACTGTGTGATGCCACTTATATGAAGTGCCTAGAGAAGCAGAATTCATAGAGCAAAGGTAGGGAGGTTGTCGGCAGGGCTGGGGATGAGTAATGGACACTAAGTTTTGATGGATATAGAGTTTCAATTTGGGAAGATCAAAAGTTCTGAAAATGAATGATGGTGATAAGCACATAATAGTGTGTACTTACTGCCGTAGAACACTTTAAAATGGTCAAGATGGTAAATTTTATGTTGTACATACTTTACTACAACTTTTTAAAACAAAACATCAAACATTCAACATTTCAACATGAGTTATTCTCTCTAGTCAGTTCAGAGAAACCATCATTTATCTGGGAGATAATGAGTATTTGTCACTTGTTTCGCTAACTTCCCAGCACCTCTCAAACAAACTCCTTACATTTGGGGGGAAATCCCCCGACAGGATCTTTGCCTTCGCAGTCTCACATGTTCTTGAGACTGTCAACACACTGAGAGAAGCCTCCAGTTTGCAACTGAGCAGCCTGATGAAGCCACATTGTGGTTGGATCCATTTTCCAACTAGGGTGGCAACATCTGCAGAAAATAATGGTGGAGTTTCTAGTATTGGGGGATTTCAGAGATACAAGCCCCAGCGAAACAGATACTGATCTTTTTCCAGCTGATCCATGGTGTGTTTTGCTGCTGTGATTGGCACCTCAGGATTCTCCCAGTTTGAACAAGATGGTGTGACAATGTCCCCTCCAAATCAACGCTACTGTTGTTATTCATTCCATTAAATTCGCTGTTCTCTATGGACTTGAAACAAAGAATAACAGTGCAAGACCAGAGCCCCTGCTGTGGGAGAGTCCCTGTGCAGAATGCCGCTCTCCACCTCATGACTTGCCCAGGAAGTCTGAAGAGAGGTGGGGTCACAGCCACCCCACCCTGTTCACCACACCCAGGGGTAAAGGGCACGAGCACCGAACCTCATTGTTCTCCCTCTTCTCTGGATCCCCTGAAATCTCTGTCATCCCTTATGGACACCAAAAGTAGAAAATTTCTTGACAGAAGCAGATTGCAGTTGTTTGTCTTCGGTTCTTCATGACTGGACAAGTGAAGTCGGCCTTCTCAGCTGAAGTCAGCTGGACGCACACAGTAATCTCAGAGGAAACAGGCCTTAGTCCTTCCAGCCCTGACAGAGTGCTGCAACCCAGCGGTGGACAGAGAGGACAGGAGAGAAGGTGCCGCTGTAGGTCCTGGAGAGGTGTGCTCCTCACTGCTGGTGTCACAGGTCTCCACGAGACCACCACGGGGGTGTCAAGAGAGACGCCTCTGTGTCTCTGATGGGTTTTGCTTTCCATCTAGATTTTTCCCCGATTGATATTTTCTTCTAATCAGAACTTCTGTCCCTCTCATGACTCTCCCACGAGTGGGATTAGCATGGTCTATTCCGGCATATGTCCCTGTTGGGGCTTTCCTTGGACATCACTCCTTGCCAGCTTAAATGAATAAGGAAAGTTTTTCTAGTTTTAATCTATAGCAAGTTACGACTGTATGTAACTCAGTACACGAACACATTGCAATGCAATAACTATCAAAAATTGTGTAAATTTGGGATGCCTAAAGAGTGTACGTGCAAGTACATTAAAATTCCCCCTTCCTTAAACCAAGTGAAAATTGCATCCCTAGAATTAATAGATTTGTTACCTTATTCAGTTACTTTGTATATGAGTGGGATGCCTTCCACATTAGCAAGGAATTGATCTTGGTTCTCTTTTGTTATCCCATGTTTCTTTTTAAATTTTTTCTCATGCTCCTCTTTTGGGTTATTCTTCTGCACTTCTTAGATTCTTGCAAACCACCTTAAAGCATTTTTTGAAATAAGACAAAGTATAAACAAACAAACAAGTTCCCTTTCTTTTCCTTTTGACAAGACACGCTTAAGGCCCAATTTAAGGCCCCCACACATTTAAAGTTCAACAAAACGTATGCCTCAATCACTGGAAAACTTTCTGCTCTATTTTCTTCTCTCACAAATGTTGGATTCCTCTTTTTTGACATTGTTTTCATCACTTCACCCAGCTGCTCTAAATCCACAGTAGTTTGGTAATGTCACTGTAGTAGATATAATCTTCAAGCTTGCACTCAGTATCCTCCATCAATTGCCAACCTACTTCCAATTTTATCTCTTATGCTCACTAAAAAGGTGCTTCTGCTCTGATAATTCAAAATGTTTGCCATCTCTCTATCTACTGCTGCAGTTGTGAGGAACTACTACTATTACCCTTGGAAAACTATTTAATTTTTCTAAGCTTCAGTTTCTTCCATCAGAAAATGGAAATAATACTTTGCATATGTTTTACATAGAAATGACAGCATACAAAATTACCTAGATTAACTAATCAAACGAATGTATACAAATGTCATCTAAAATGCCTGTCACGTAGTTGGCACCCAATAAATAGTAATTTAGAATATTCTGTTCCTTGCTATTGTTTTACTACTTGAACAGCCCTGAAGAGCTCTGGCCCCGCTTTAGCTGTCAGTTCCTAGAAGGAAGACAATGACCTCACAGACCCTGGACATCAGACAGAGGGAGGTTTGAATCCTGACATACTCCATTCTCTATTATGTGACCTTGGGTAAGTGACGTCAGCATCTTCCAATGTGGTCCCTCCGTGGGGACCTGGGAATATAGGGAAGGATGTTCCAGACATGACAGAAACAGTCTTTAGAATATAATCAGTACTGCATCCCCTAATGGAAGGGAGGGGAGGGGAAGGGGGAAGAGGGGGGAAAACCAAGATGTATCGTGTACAGGTACAAAATAACCATGTTGATTATGATCATTATGTATACAATGTACCAATACATGTTCTTGGTAAAAATAATAAAAAAATTTAAAAAAAATTAATGTGCTTTTTGGTTTGGTTTTGTTTGAGATAAGGTGTTTGAATTCCTTCTTTTATCTCTGGCACCTAGGAAAGGAGACTGCTAAAGCAAAGCAACCAATAAATTTCACTGGTGCAATAAGATTTTATTTTCTAGCTACTAGTAAGCTGAGAACAAACCTAATAGTAACTGTGTTACCGCTCAAAAGATCCCACACTAAGATGCATGAATAATCGTAAAATGCAACTCTTGTTGAAACAGGAACTTTAAATAATCATGGCACCTTATTTGCAAATCATTTTGGTTAACCTTCCTTAAGCACAGCCAATCAAACTGATAGTCAAGATTAACCATCAGACTAAGGATAACTCTTAGAAGTTGGAAGAGGCAAGGAACGATTGTCCTTCAGAAGCTTCAGAGGAAGCATGGCCCTCAAAACACCTGGATGTTGCTTCCAGCTTCCAGAATTATGAGGTAATAAATGCCTAATGCTTTAAGCTACCCAGTTTTGGGAGTTTTGTTATAAGCATTCCTAGCAAACTAATGCACTGTGAGTCCGTGCTTATTTCTGGATGCACATAAAAAGTGAACACATCTTTCTGACACATGATAGTAGGCAAACAGTTGATCAGTCTTCCCTGCACCACTGCCCATTTTCTTGAGTTCCTTCTTCCTAAAACACAAAGCCCTCACGGATACCTAAGGGCTGCCTCATCTTTACCGTCTTTACATTTCTCTCCCTGCCACCAAGAAGTGACAGGTCAGTGCATCGACATTTCAGAGCAGGATTCTCCAAGAGTTAAAAGCCCTGACAAGGAATTAAAGACATCATACTACAGAGATATCCATAGCTAAGTTACAGGATCAGCCTAGGTGCCCATCATCTGATGAGTGGATAAAGAAAATGTGGCATACATACACAATGGAGTATTTATTATTCAGGCTTATAAAAAAGATGAAAACAGACCATCTGTAGGAAAATGGATGGAATTTAAGATCATCCTGTTAAGTGAAATAAGCCAGGTTCAGAAAAACAAATATCACATGTTTTCTCTCATATGTGGGATCTAGGGAGAAAAAAAAGTTGACATGAAAGCAGACGGGAGACCTAGAGAAGGGAAAGAAGGAGTCAGGGGGAGGAGCAGGCAAGGGAAGGTAATAGGTAGGATGGATACGATCAAAGTAGCTACATGCACATACAAAAGTATTGTAATAAAATACAACTTTCTGTATAATGTGCGCCACTTAAAAATTTAAAAAGTTTTCTTAAAAAGCTCTCATGTGCACATAGACCAAAATCAACACTATTCTCACTTTTTCCAGACATTACATACTTTCAGCAGCTCAGTATAATACTCTCGATACTGTCAGAAAAACTACCCCCACACTCCAGAGAGCTGACCTCTCTTCATCTGGTCTTGTTATATTGGAGGAAGCTGCAGTGTTGGTGAGCCGCACCATCTGCAGAACCACAGGTGAATATTTCCCAGCAACTGAGGACCAGTTCAAACCCAGGTGAAACAAGAGCTACAGGAATGGAAACACTAGCCGATTCTTCCAATTTTCCATTGTTTGTGCTTTTAATTATATCCCAGTGAAATGAAAAATTCCAAGTACAGGGCACAGATTTGACTTTTAAAAAGCAGATGTCTGATGTTTTGGGTTCTCCTTTTAAATTAACATAGGCAAACAATGTTATCTCCATGTTAACAAAGGAAACCATTGCCTCCCCGCCTTGTGTTTCTTTTAGAGACTTTGGGTAAATGACTTGGTCTACCAGGCACATTTGCCCAGGACAGAACCAGTGCCAAGTCAGCCAGCTCCTTTATGGGAAATGACATTCGGCAGCCGGGCCTGGATCTCCCCGTAAGCTCCACATATTGTTGAGGCAGCTCGGAGGATGCACATGGATCAGTCAGATGGTACCCACAGCTGCTACCGGCCCTCGTGAACTGCTCTGACCTCCTGTGTCTACCATTTCCCTTTGGTTTTCCTTGAAAACTTCCCTCCTATACCCTGGTGCTCCCAGTAAAGAGATGTTCACCAAGAACCTAAGCCTTAGTCAGGATAAAAATCACAATAAAGAGCTTTTAGCGAGCAGACTAAAGGAAAGGAGAAGGAGATATATTTTGCAGGCATTTTTAGGTAGGAAAGATTTTTTTTTTTCTTTTCCTTTAAAGCATGAGTGCTCTGCTTCTCTGAAAGCGCGGGCTCCGGGGCTATGATTAGCACCAGGAACTGGAGAGAATCCATCAGAGCAAACCGTTGATTTCAAGGCAGCTTTGCCTCTTGTTTTTCAAGCCTGGTAAACAGACACACGAGAAGGTTGGGTCAGAGCTTGGAAAAGCAGCTCAGTACTGGGTGCACAGCTTCAGAGAGAGCAAGCAAGCACCCAGTTTACACTCGTTGTTTTCATTTGAAGAAGTATGGCGCACTAAAGGTGGGGAGTGGGGTGGGGCCGGGCTCACTTACACATAGTTATTTTATACTCTGCCATCTTGCAGCAGATTTTCTGAGGACTCTGTGTGGGTTTGGTAGGGAAGTAAAAATTGGGGCAGAATAGTTTCACACTCTACTACAACGGGCTTTGCATTATTTTTTTATAGTCTTCAATTTAGGGAAATCATATGTATCATTGCTAACTTTCGAAAGAATGACACAATATGATTTTGGCTAAAAAAGAATATGTTCTAACCTATTCTTGTTTTCCTCTCATTTATCAGGTTAGCATTATAACCAAGATTCTGATAAAATTAATCTGTACAATATCAGTTCTATTTTACACAGAAAATAATAATAGTGTTTCTTGTTCAGAAAACTGATTAAGCCCAGGCATTATTTTTTGTTGTTGCTGATCTTAGAGAAAAATAATTTCTAATGGACATAGTATTTTCCATATTTATTCATAGTTATGAAATTATGGTTGAAAGGAATTTGGGAGTGTCATTAAATATATTCATGATAGAATCGGAATATAAAAATTATTTTGACAGTATACTCATGGGAAAAATCTAACATATAGCATAATTATAACATTTGTTATAAATGTAATCTGGCACTTGAAGTTCAAATAACAATGATACAAGGATGAGGTAATTATAATCTAACAGCAGCATTTAAGGGAACAACCAAATTAATTTAGTCAGGCACAAATTCCATATGAAGTGAAAAAAGCTAACACTGGGTAGATGGCCTTCTAAAGCCAAAAGAGGCAGACACAACTTTGACCCTCCTAATGGCAGTCTGGACCCCTCTTCACTACTAAGTGAGGCTCATTAAGAAGAACCACACAACATAGATGGGTTGTTCTGAAATGTTAAATATGTATAAACCCCTTAATAGTATATAATAAAAGTCATGGGCCCTTTCTCCATAAAGGAATGCACATATAATTTGGCATTTTACTTCCAGATGCTCCCATAGTTCTTGATGGGTCTGTGAACAACAGGCCCAGACTCCAGTTCCCCTTGGATATCAAATTAGGAACTTATCTAGAGCAAGAGAAATCAGAAGTGTTCTGGAAGAGGTTCATGCTGAATCTCATGGCAAAATACGTGCTTTGTTCATTCTTACTAAGCCCAAGACCAAGTTGGATAGCCCCAAAGTAGCAATCACTGACTTTATCCAGAACGTGCTGATTTTCTGCCACAAACCTATGCGCTGGGGTCAACTCGATCATTTCAGGAAAATATCAGCCAGATATCTGAAATTCTTCTTTACATGTATAGGCATTTGACTAACTGGTTTTTACTATGTTTTAGCTTCCTACCCATAATAGTTATAATAATACTAGCTAAGATTTATTAAGCATTTCACATGTCAGACGTTCTGCTAAGCACCTTACATAAATATTGCCAGTAGATCTTCACAACAGCCCTATGAATTGAAGAGTTGTTTTGCCCAGTATACAGATGTAGAAACTAATGCAGACAGGAGTCGAGTAACATACTCAAGGCCGCACCCCATATGAAGCAGAGACCCCGGCAACTGTCTGCTCCTAACCGGATACCATGTTATTTTATCTCCCTGAAATGGCAAGCAAGCCAGCTACCTACCTCCAGGAGACACTATTGAGCCTCCATTGCATGGATATTGGTTACCAGGTTATATTCACTCACTACTAAAAGAACCCTGACTTACAGGTTTACTTGTTTTGTTGAGTTACCATCTAAATTCTCAGGCTTCATTTTCATTTTACATTTTCTTAAGGATTGTGAAGAAGGGGCCTTACGTCTGTCCTCTGGGGTATGTATGCTATATCTCCTGCCCTCTTCTCTCAAGCTTGGATTAGAGTTTTCCAATTTCTGAGTTTACATTGTAAAATATTCTTCTTCAGAGTCACAAATTTTTTTGTTATTCAGTCTAATGACCCTGACCCGATTCAAACACCTTTCATAAACAGACAGGCATGAATAAATTTGGGGTTTATCTCTAGGTCCGGGTCCAGACATCGAATTAGTAAAATTCACCTTGCTGAATACTGAAAGCATTCAAAGAATGTTCATGTTGTATAATCTTCGTCTTTTTGAGCTTTAGTGATAGAAGCCATCATGTAAGCAAGACACACACCATGTATAGTCCTCCCTACAATCCCTCTCCAACTATTTTCTGATGAGCAAGTTCATGCTTAACAAATCTTCCCCCCACCCCATCTCCTAACACCTCCCTCTCCCTCCTATGTTCTTAGGCCTTTAGACTCTAGGAGTCACCCTCTTTTTCCTGTCTGAGATTTTGGACCAGAGAATGTTGGATACCACAAAAGTGTTTCATTCTGTATTCACTGAAGCAGAAAAGCAGGTAAACTTTACCAGAATCATCATAAAATAACAAGATATAAAATATTTAGCTCATGCAAAGTCCAGATCTCTTCCGAAATAAGCTTTGGGCTGTGAACCTCCAATTTGGTTTTAAAGAACGTGAGAACCGCCAATTTAACCAGGAGCAGAAATGAAGGGAGTGAGGCCGCTCCCTCCCCTCATCCCATAAAGGGCGAGTTTCTAGGACCCACAGTTCAGATTCTCACATTAATGGTCCTCACAGATAATTTCACTGAACACCAAGCTGGGAGGCGAACACCGGCACAGCCCTGGTAAATTCTCTTAAACTGGTCCCTGGCGGGAGCGAAACACCTCAAAGCATCTTTGTTACATTTCGGAACAGTCCTTCTAAAGTTGTCCATGATATGTGTAAAAAAATCTCCTAATAAACATATCTGATAAATCATGATGATAGCCCCCATATTTCTTTGTTTAATTCTCAGTTTTCTTGTAAGCTCTTCTTGAAGTTTGGTTGTAATGGATCATTACGTCCATAATGTGCTCAATGTTGGAGTGAATTTTGAACAGTTTTTAGGCTGCATACTGTTTTCTTCCAGATAATTTACTGGATTAAAATTAGCAGTGTGAAAAGCTGTAGAGAAATCTAAATGCCTGCCAAATCAAAGAAATAATCACATTTTTATGAATATTTAATATCATAGTCATGGCAAATAAGGCAAGTAATTAGTACTTACCATAAATTTGCAAAGTATTATTTTATGTAAATGTTACATTCTACTAGTTTGATATGAATTATTCATTGTATACTCAGACACTGACACAAACCAGTAAACATTTAAATCTATGTGCTATTAGTTTGCTTACCTTCAATGATTTTGTGTAGAAAATATATTTTTTTCTATGAATCCATATTTTCTTTCTTGTCTCAAAAAGCAACAAAAGACAATCAGAAGAATATTATTTAAAGGCATCCTACTATATATTCAATAGTGAAGACGTATCTGATGCACATTTGAAATATCTGGGCCCCTCATGTGTACAAATATGGAGGCCCAGCTCTGTTTCTGCTTCTTCAACTACCACTTGCATTGTTGATGAAGAGTAGCAGTGAGAGACGCTATAAAAGTATGTTGGAAAAGTGATTGTATGTATAGTCTGTGTAGTGAAGAATTAACCTGAACCAAAGGGGACTTCTAATCTTTGCCCTCAGCCTCTGAGAGATGATCTCAGGTTCCCTGAAGGTCATAGTTAACAGGATCATCTTTATCTTCCAAGAGGCTTTGCCCACTAGAAAGTTTAATGATGTGGGGTTTTTTGTTTTGTTTTGTTTTGTTGGTGCTGGGGATTGAACTCAGGGCCTCATGATTGCTAGGCAAGTATTCTAACCACTGAGCTAAATCACCAGCCCTTGATGTGATTTATTTTGGGTCGTTTTGTATCTGCATGGAACTGAAGGAATTGGAAACAAAAGGTATCAGTCTGACTTTCAGAAGGGCCAGAGACTTTAGAATGGCCACATAGGTAGTATGTGACTGAGCTCCCCCTAGTAAAAACTCAAGATGCCCAGGCTGTATGAGCCTCCATGGGGGCCATACTCTGTGAGCTTTGTCACACACTGTTGTCAGGAGGAGGGAGCATGCTCCACGGGAGGACAGCTGAAAGTTTGGCATGGGACCGACCCTCCTGGACTCGTCCCTTGCCGAATTCTACTCTGTATTGCTCCCCTGTGGTAATTTATAACCAGGACATTATGGCTTTCAGTGAGTTCTATGAGTCCTTCTAGGGAATTGTGAAAACTGAGAATTGTTTGGGAGCCACTCAAACTTGCGACGGGCATTAGGAAAGGAGGGCAATCTTTGTTGAAGTGTGCCCCTCTCATCTCGCAGGTGGCTAAATTTTGCACAAACAAAGAGACACAGAATTCTATATTTGAGAACTGAAATAGAAAGGCGCCTTCTCCAAAGGAAAAGGGTGGCCTCAAAAGGAGTCAACTGCCATCCTGCTGCAAAAGACTTTTCTTTCCCCTCATCTCCACAAAGTCCCATTGCTTCTGCCCTGGTCACAGAGGTCAGTTGAGCTCTTCCCTGATCCCAGAGATACAGGGCCAACAGGTATTTTGTCCAATAGCCTGTTCCCGTAAAGCTCTCAGCATAACATCTGGAACAGTATAGGTGCTCCATGAATATTATTTTTGTTATTGATCTTATTACTTCTTGCATTTTAAATCCCATTCCGCTGCTGAAGACTAGAGTCAAAATGTTCAATAATTCTTCCATGTACCTCTTAAAGTTATGTTAAAGGTTTTCTTATTATGTTGTCCAGTTAAATAAGCAACAGAAAACCTTCTGCTTTGCAAAAGGATTTTGCTTCCTCTGTGAGCACTTCCTGCAAATGTGCATGTAACTTAAGCAGAAGCAGAAGACAAACTAAATTTTAAGTGTTTCAACTGAGGGTGTTAGATACTCACACACCCATTGAACAGAAACCTGAGATTTTTAACTATAATTTAATACTATACAACAAGATATTAGATAAACCATTTTGGTATTTTGTTCATGAGAGTCCCCAAGACATAAATATCATATTTCAAGGTGACATGCAAGCCCACCATTCAGAACATGCACGGGCTTGCTAAGTATCTGACACTCTACAGACAGCTCACCCGCACCATCTCTGAGAAAAACTAGGACCTTTGGCACCATGTCCCTGAAACGCCCCTTTTCTGCTCCCAAGACCCCCGCCAAGTTAAGGCGGCGTTCTAAGTGAACAGGGACTGGGATGTCCAGGTAAGTATTACGTGAAGGACTTGGGAACTGGGCAAACTTGTGTTATCTGTAGGAACTGCCTTCCTGCCTGTATGCTAAGTTAGCCATTCTTTAGAATGCCGGTCATATAATGGAACAAAGAGAGATAGTGATGTCACTCCTATATAGTGTAATCTATAAAACTCCCCTCCCTGCAGTAAATTAGGGAGCTGCTGCTGAGCAATTCATTTAAGGTGCTGCCACTAAACCTGCTGGGTGACACTGTTGACTGGTATGTATATCTCATGGATTTTGCCTGGTGGTGCTGTTGACCTGAATGCCCCTCTCCCCAGGGAATTTTGGCCAGGAAGGGCTGTTGACCTGTATGCCTCTCCCACTGGATTTTTCCAGGAAGTGCTAGAACACTTATGTACTTCCTGTGGACCCTCCCTCACCAGTGAGTTGTAATTAACCCTTCACTCCCTGACAGCTTTAATAAACCTTCTCACTCATAAAAGCTGTCTCTGGGTATTGTCTTCAGTCCCTTGGAAACCTGTCCACTGCCCCAGCACACCTTGGCTACGAATGAGCCATGACTCTTGCTTAAAAAGGATGAGAAGGACTGAAAAAAGAATTGGAGGACAAGAGGACTTTTTGGAGAGGTATTGTATGCTGTGAGTTTCAACCCTCCCCAAGATTAAGGGACTTGGATATGTAACTCAGTGTCTGCCCCTCTTTTTTAATATAAGGAGAAAGATTTGATAGGAGCCCTCTGAAAGTTTGGTGTGCATCCTCAGGGGGCAGAGAAGTAGACTCACATCTGACCCTGGAGTTTGCACAGGGAGAGAGATGACTGGCTGGCTTTCCTGACAGTGAAGTGGCTATGTTGAGCTCTCTCTGAACTCCCGAGGTTTCTCGGTACAAAGGATGCCCAAGTGCTCCCAGATGTGGCCTCTCATCTAAGAAATCAGCATAGGGGAAGCTTGTAACAACCTGGATAGTGAGAAGATCTCCATAGGGCATGAACTGCTGGATTCCCAGTGCTGAGGAAGGAGATGTATACAACCAGTCAATAGAAACACATTAGCAGGTAGGAAAACCCTGGAAATTTGTGGATGTGTGGATGTGTGTGTGTGTGTGTGTGTGTGTGTGTCAGAGGCAGAAAGAGTGAAACATGAGACAAAGAGGTAGAATATAATTCATAAAAATATTTGTCTCTGGGGTTGGGGATTTAGCTAAATGGTGGAGTGCTTGCCTAGCAAGCACAAGGCCATGAGTTCCAACCCCAGTACCCAAGGGGGAAAAAAAAAGTATCTATCTCTATCCATTTGGGTTGCTATAACAAAATAACATAAATCAAGTGCTTTACAAAAACAGTTATTTCTTACAGTTCTAATCTAATATCAAGGCATGGACAGATCTGGTGCCTAGTAAGGACTTGCTCCCTGTTTCATAGCTGGTCAGTGTCTTTACATGACTATAAGGGACAAGAAAATTTCTCGGACTCTTTTGTAAAATCATTAATCCCTCTAGCGAATTCCACCCCTATAGCCCAATCACCTCCCAAAGACCCCATCTTCAAAGATCACCATATGGAGATTGGGGTTTCAACACCTGAATGTAGGGGGAACACAAACATTCAGACTATACCAGTATCCTACAAGAGAAAGGTTACTTCACTAATCTTCTAAGTCTGGGGAACACCCATACCAACAGTAATACTTTCCTGACTCTTCTCTCTTCTCCCATACCCATTACCCTCACCTCTGGTGCTAAGGAAGAACATCGTATTGGAAAAGTGAGAAGAGATCACTACTCCCACTCCCACCCAGCCTGGCCCACCCATCCTGAAGGAAAAAAGTGAATAAATGAAAAAACAGTGTTTGATGCAGTACCCCTAGCTCGGACTTATTAATTATGAATTGATTTATTGCTAAAGATAAGCTGAAGAGCTTTTATTACCTGGAGCTACCCAGAAGATCAAGAGACTGGCCATAAGGGCTAAAGCAAAACAATCGGTGGGGAAAATGATGAAAGGATTTTCCTGCACAAGCATCATGAGCTCTGCTTGCTCAACATTATGATGACAGTATGAAACGACGTCCTTGAAAGCTTACTCAGCTGGTCCTTCCATATGTTTTCCATGCATTGGTAAAGTACAAGCACCTGCCCACTGTGCCACCTGGAGTGGCATCATCTCAAGGTGGATCGAGATACAATTATTGAGATCGTCACACTTTTGAATAAACGAGCTTTGCACCCTAAGATTTCTAGGCCAGCCTGGTGGGGATGAAGATGAAGATTTCTAGGCCAGCCCAGCACGGTGAGGAGACGTCTCAACACTCACATGTCCTACCAAGCTTCCTTTCTACCCCAAACCCAAAGGTGCACCAAGAGCTAAACAGAAAAAGTGATGGCAAAAATGACTACTGCCTCTTGCAAACTGAGTGGCCTAACAATATCTGAAAATGCCCCAGAGCAATTTCACTGAACAACTTTCCCTCCATGAACAACATTTTTCATAATAAACCGAAGGCCTGGCCCTAAAGTAGCCATGGCAGAAGGGGGCCTTCCTGGTAGCCCTCAGATTCTCCTCACCCCCAGCCCAGCCCAGCCCGAGCTGGTTCCCAGCAAGGAGAGAGAGGATACTGTCAAATTTAGAGCTGAAATGAAGAAGTGTAATTTCTAAACCTAGAATAAAACTTGAAACATTTGGAATTTGTATTTGATTTGGCTCTGGTAAAGATGAGTCTGAAGCCGCCGCAGATTTTGTGCTCTATTTCCCTGGGGAGCCTTAGAGGCTGTGTGGATAAACCTCACTGCAATCCTGGTAGAGTACGGAGGATATGTCTTGAAATACTTGAAATACATGAACTATAAAAGCAGCATTTCCAAGCATTGACTCAGTTTGTGGTAGCCATCAAATGCTCTCCCATGCAAGCCAAGGAATTGTTAGCTGAGTTAGCTGGTAACCCTGGGAAAATCCTCTCCGTAGCCAGTAATTCTTCCTCATGATACCAGGACACAAAGCCCCGATTTTTTTTACCTTTCTAGGGTTAACAGCAGGAACCATTTTGATTCTTTTATCCACCCCCAAATGACACACACAGACATTCATACACACCAAAAGAAGTCCAAGCACGGAAGAATATGTCCGACAAGCACAATGAGCAGAAAAGAGCTGGGAAGTGGAGCCATGTGCTCCATAGGACTCTTCTTGGCTTGAAGGGTTTGGTCTGTGCTTGCAAGCCACATGCTGTAAATGAGGAAGTCCACTGTGGAGTTGACAGGTAAGATACAGTAAGTGCCTATCAGAAGTCAACTCACAAAACCAGGCCTTTGACAACACGCCGTGATACTCAGCGGGAAACATAAAATTTGCCAGCTGGCCCAGCAACAAGGAGAATGACATCCAGGAGGCTCAGCTTCCTCTCTCCTACAGACAGGGGGCAGCCCCTTTTGATTTCAGGTTGGCATGCAGAAAGGATGAGAAAGGGAGACAATAATTGCTTATGATCAAAAGATTGTGAAGAAGAAAATAAAACAGTGAAAGTTACTCTGTTAATCGTGCTCCTCTGGACTCACATAGATACAAAGTGAAGGCACGAACTAGGATCCAAGCCCGGGGAATATTAGAGCAGGAAACAGGAAACCCACACAGACAAAAAGAGGGAGCTCATGGAAATGTTTGCCTTTCATTTATTTTGAGCAAACATTTCCTTCCACGTAACAGGCTCATCCTGATCAGCAACTTCCACCTGGTGTTCTTTAAGCCAGATGGAAGTGTAAATTATTTAAATACATGATCTTCCATTAGCTGTTGAGCTTAAGTGCCTCAAAAAAATTTTTAAAGTGCCTTCCAGGATTCAAGAAAGCTCTAAGAGAGATAAACACATTTTCAAGACACAAGTCCAATGACAGTAATTTTTAGATTTTAAAATACAGTCAGCATTAGCATCTATAAGTAATTATGACTTTTGCAAAAGACTGTTTACACAGTAAAAATAAAATCAGAGCTAATGTGCTAATTAAGGGGCTTTTTTTCCCTCCATGAGACTATCCCATAAAAACCAAACATCATGTTCATCGTGACACAGTGAGGAGCTATAATGGCCCATCTTGAATAATTTCTCCCATTCACGGTTCGGTCATATTTTTTCGAAAGTATGTTTTAAGTGAAAAAATATGAAGGCACATTTTAAGTTTAATCAGTTCCCTGAGGGAAAATCACGTCAGCACTGATGATAATTTGGTAACTGCTGCGCTTGTGTGTGCATGCAGTGTGTAATGGGTAGATCCAAAAGAGTAAAGACATCTTAGTTGACTTCCAAAACTGTAATTACTCACTTGATTATAAAACCATAAAGGGAATACATTACCGCTAAGTATTTGAAATCGGTAAAATTTTAGAAAGTTAAAATTTATAGAGATTATATAGACTGGTACTTATCAAACCGATCTTGTTAAAATCAGATTCTGATTCTGTGGCTTGGGGCAGTTCGCCAAGTTCCTGCATTTCTAGCACGCTCTCAGATGGTGTTGCTGGAGCAGCCCTATGGACCACACTTTGCATAACAAATTCCTAATTTTTAGGTGTACCCTCATTTGCCCTTCTGGGGATGGCACATCTTGGGAGGATGAAGGCATCAGATTTCACAAGATAAGAAAAAAAATTGTTTTGCGTAGTGTAGTGTTAGCAAGTTTTATATCTAGCAGTCAATCAAACATCAAAATAAAAGTCACAACATTGTGTGGTACTATATTTGTCCATACTCTCTCACTATATCAAAATTCTAAAGGCTGAGAACTTTATATAGTAAAGAAGTTTACTTAGCTCTCAGTTTTCGAGGCTGAAAATCCACGATCATCCCCATCTGTTTGGCCTCAGGTGAGTGCAAAGCAGCAGAGGGCACTGCAAAGGTGGGCACAAATGCAGAGCCAATCATGCAGAGTCAGGGGGCTGGCAGGTCCAGAGACAGCCTTAGCTTTTCCATAACTTGCGCCTGGAGGCACTAACCAGCGCTCTGGAAGAAATAGTTAATCAGTATGAAGGGCAGGGCCCCCAGTGATCTTACATCCTCTCACCAGGCCGAACCTCTTAATGGTCCCGTCACAACCTCACCAACCAGGAACCAAGCCTTCAGCGTATGAACCTCTGAGAGACACCTCAGACCACATCCAAACCATAGCACGTTCAGCAGTTTGTAAATTTATCTTAGCGCCAGGAATTATTCGCCGAAAAATATTTTACTCAGAAGTCTGATCTGTACAGAAGATAGAAGTGGAAATGCTCACATTACCTCTGTGTGTGTGTGTGTGTGTGTGTGTGTGTGTGTGCATGTTTCCCTCACAGGACCTCTCCTATCTCAACCCCAACTGTCTCAACATCCACACAATGACCAGATGGCAGAAGTTCTCATCTTTGGCCTCAACTTTGGCACATTCCAACACCTGTGACCTCGGTTAACTACCTTCACATTTCTGAACCCCTTTTCTTGTTTTAGGTATGAGTCTAGGCTCCAAGCTAGTCAGAAGAGTTGTCCCAACCTAACATGTCAACTCTGGTCTCTTGATTTAATATGGTGTGCCTATATTCAAAGTCTTATTTCAAATCTGCCTTTTCATTTCCTTGCATGACCTTAAATTTTCTTGATTGCCCTTGGAACATATTTGATATCCTTCTTTTCATTTTGTCAATATTGTTCTTCATTCCCTTAACTCCTTGACATGGATTTTATTCTTATTTGAGTAAAACCACCTTCTTTCTCTATCTTTTTCCCCATAAGGTATGAGGAATGGGAGATGACCCTGCCTTTGGACCCCCAATTGTGTATTTTCCCAACCATCACCATCCTCCCCATCAAGAACCAGATCATTTCAGAGTGAGCAGGGGCCATGGCAGTTTCCTACTACATCGCCCCAGCTGAGGTTTCTGCTTTCAACAAAATTTACATACCAGACCTACCTTTTAAGATTCCCGTCCTGTTTCTTGCTATAAATGGAGTTTATTTTAAAATATACTTTCTTTACATATTTGAGGATTGAAATACATATAAATAACACACTTCATTCCCCTAACAAAGCTCAGAATTGGGAGACACACTGAACCAGGAATATGAAAACAAAGTATCAACTTTTTTCTTGATAAATCTGTTGGAGAATTTGTTTGAAGTGGGAGAACTAAATGGGATTGCTAATGATGCTTCCTCAGTAGACCTGAAATTACAGTTCTGTCTGAGAAAGTGCAGGAGTCCTACAACAACAAGTCCTTCTGTCTCGATGCCCTTCCTCCACTCCCAGACACTGAGCAAAACCAGTCCTGCTAACTGTACTACACATTCAAGAGCAGATAAGTGTGCATTCTCAGCAGGTCGGAGGAATAACTGAAATTGAGAAATGAGCCTGCTCTATCCTTCTCTCAAATTCACCTACCAGGTATCTCTTTTTTTGCTCACTCTTTCTCTGGAAAAACTGGGTAAGGGATAGAGGAAAAGGACAGCAGTACATAAAGCAACAAAAGGAAAAGGAGTAAGTACTGCCCCTAAATATAAACTTGTATATGGGCAATTTAAAAAAATTTGCCAATTCTGTCCTTACATTTAGATATCTTTGATGGCACTGGTGCAAAAGAATCTGTCTTGTTGGCCATTCATTAACAAGTCCCCAAACGATTTTCATTTTAGCCAGAACAAACTTTGTACAAAGTCATAAACCAAGATTTGTAAGGGCTACAAAGCATGAGACATTGTTTATACCCTGGATGTTTACAAACCTAGTTGGAGACACTAACTTGAACAAGTAAGTGATTAAGTGATTGAGTATTTTAATAACAATTCAAGATGATAAGAACGATGCCACGGGTCAATACATAATTTCTACAGTGATTCAAAGTAAAGTAAGAATCTAAAAAAGAAAGAAATCTTGGTAGGTTTGGTGGTGCAACAATGTTTTACTGGGGAAGTACAATCCCGGTCTTCAGAAATGGACAACGATGTAAGTGAGAGGATGAAGAAGCCAAAAAGAAAATTTTAACCCTCAGCGGTGGTATGTTACAAGATAAAGCTTGGATGATGATTTAAATTCAGTCTGTTTGATTTGAGTCTCAGTGGCCTCCCTCCAAGTTCACAGTTACTACCCCCAAGGGTTTTGTAATTATTAAGATATATGTTGCCAGGAGTAGTGGCTTATGCCTGTAATCACAGAACCGGGGAAACTGAGGCAGGAAGATTGCTATGAGTTCGAGACCAGCCTGGACTACATAACAAGACCCTGTCTCAAGAAATAAAACAAAACAAACAAACATATATGTGTGTATGTGTGTGTGTGTGTGTATATATATATATATATATATATATATATATATATTTACATGTATATACAAAGCAACAAGAACATAAGTACCCAGTAAGTGTTCGTTATTATTTTCATTATCATAATTGCAATGATTTCTAGAGCATTTGCTGATAAAATTTGCTCAATGTAGAAGTGATTTGTACTCTCGTGTTCTAGAAGCCAGTCCAAGCTTCTCTAAATATCACACTTTTAAAAAATAAAAAGGCTGGAGATGTAGCTCAGTGGTGGCCTAGCACACAAGAGTCCCTGAGTTCAATTCCCAGAACCACAAGAAAACAAACCAAAAAACCTTCCTACTATAAAAATTTTCAAACATTTCCAAAAATAACAGTATATGAGTCATCACCCAGGTTCAACAATTGTCAACTTGTGACCAATTTTACATTTTTATCTATACTCTGTCTAGACTATTTTGAATCAAATCTCAAACTTCTTGTCATTCCATTCTTATTTTTTAAAAATATAATATCATTATCATACCTATAATATGTTTAAATACCCAAACAATGCTCAAATTTCCCCGAAATGGTCCCAAAAAGAATTTTTTTTTTAAATTTGAGATGGATTCCAAATACATACATTAGAATTAGTTAGTGGCTCTCTCAAGTATTTTTAGTCAGGAGGTTCCATCTTCATCTCTGGGGGTGGGGGGAGAAGGGATACTCCTTGAAATTTGTATGTTGAATGTAAATGGTTTTTCTATAGAGACTCCCACTGTTTGGGTTTTGATATTGCCTACATGCATTATTTTATTAGTTTTTAAATGGTCATATTCTTTTATTTTTCTTCATTCATTCTTTTTTATTAGCTTGAATAGTTTAGTAAAGGAAATTTCCTCTCATCAATTATTTAATTGCCTAGAGCTCTGGTTTATATGGGAACAGATAAATGCTTGGTTTTCAAAATAGTAAGTTGGTTCTCTAACATTTTCTATAGGTGGTTACTGATGCTATTTTGCTCTTGAATCATTTTTAAATTGTGAATTTAAGCATATTTGAAAAGGTTTGATCCATTATATGTAATACTCTTACTGATGATCACATTGTCACACTGTTTCCCAGTGGATGCCTCTTCAAGTTCACCCCTGATGCTTCTGGGTGTATATTCAGCAGTCTTCAATCATTTCCATGCTCCATAGTATGATGAAATGTATCAGGTTCACCTTGAATAACTCCTGCTTCCAGATCAACCAGTTCTCTGAGGAACCCTGGCTCCTTCAGGAAAGAAATGGTGCTGATAGACTAGAAGGTTGGCATCAAATTTGCTGTTTGTTTCCAGGTTTGCCCTTGTTTCCAGGGTTTTTCAGTGAACACAGCTAGAAATACATTGCTTTGCTGTAGTTATAAGGTAAGATACATCATGAACTCAAATCTATGTTTCCGATTCAAAGTTAGGATTTAGCCTCCTTTGTGGTACATCTTTTGCCCAATAACACAAATGTACTTACTTGATCCACACGATACACAGTCAGTGGTCTTAAGTAATGCCAAAACTACTACCTATAATTACTGAAAAATTTTAAATTTCCTTTAGGGTATATTCCACTAGGGAAATATTGTCAAAGAAGTATGTTTTAAAGTCACATGGAATTGTTTCTTTCTGCATAGTATACCACAAATTCAATATTTTCATGATTTTGCATAAATTTTACTTTATAGAATTTTATATTTAACTTTGTTTTATAATTATGTGAATACCTACATGATTCCAAAATCAAAACAATGTCTACTAAAAGAAATATAAGCCCTCTATCACATATACAAAGACATACACATATGTACATACCCTCTGTTGTGGGTTGAACTGTGCTCCCCAAAAAGATATGTTGAAGTCCTAACCTAAGGTACCTGGGAATGTGGCCTTATTTGGAAACAGTACCTTTGCAGATGTAATCCAGCTAAGATGTAACACCATCATCCATTGCGTGGTGTGTTTATAGGAGAAAGGAGAGCAAAATCTAGATCCGGAGACACAGACACATGTTGCAGATAGACAGTCACATGAATATGGAGCAGTAATCAGTGTGAGGTATCTACAAAAGAAATGCTCAAATATGGCCAGCAACTACCAAAAGCTAGGAAAATACAAGTTATGATTCATCCTTAGAACCCTGGAGGGAGCATCTCCATGATAACACCTTGAGATTTTGGACTTCCAGCATGCTGAACTATGCAAGAATAAATCTCTCTTGTTTTAAGTCTCTCTGTTTATTATGATGCATTATTATGGCAGCCTAGCCCATACACTATTATGGTACAATCACCATAGTTTATTCAACTAATTCTTTATTGATCAAAATATAGGCTTTTTCCAGGCTTTTGCTGTGGTCAGTAGTACTACTAATATCCTTCAGAAAGATCTTTATATCTTTTTGCCAGTACCACTTTACAGTAAGTTCCTGGGAGTAGAATTGCTGGGTCAGAGAGTAAATACGTATATAATATTGTTAAATGTTGCCAAATTCTGCTCCAAAAGGTTTTCCTATTTTGTGTTCAAATCAACCACATATGAGAGTGCCTATTTCTCCACAGATTCGACAACACAGTACACTAGTAACTGGACCTTTGCCAATTGGATAGGTGAAAAATGGTTTACATAATCTATATGTGCATCTTGCTTATAAGCAAAGCCTCACTCTTTTAACAGCATGCAAAATGGAGAAACAGATTACTGAAAAATTCATTCCCTCTGCTTCCCTCTTCAGTCAGGCTATCATCACTAATAAATCTCATATACCCTTTTGCATTTTCTAATGTTCAGTATTAAGCACATTTTTGGCCTTATGTTAAACATGCATGAAGTCATCTGTTATGGCTTTTGTCTAGATGTCCCCCCAAGCCTCATGCAGTCATAGGTGGGGCATTTTCAGAGCTGGCTAGATCTAAAGTGTGTGATTACTAAATCAGTCCACTGATGGGTTTGGCATAGTTCTGCTGGGGTCAAGGATGTGATACTAGGATTAAGGGCACTAGGATACAGGGGATAGAAAGAGGCTTGTCTACCCCTTGCTTGCATGCCTTGCTGCCTTCTGCCTGCTGTGAACTGTTTCTCCTCTGCCATGCCAGCCTGCCTTGCAGCCAGCTGCTTATGGACTGAAACTTCTACAAACTGTGAGCCAAATAAGCCTTTCCTCCTTTAATTTGGGTGTTGGGTATTTTGTCTCAGCAAAGAGAAAAGTAACTAAAACACCATCCCACCTCATCAAAACTGTATTACACCTAATTTAACAAATGTTATTTAACACCTATTAACTAGGCACTATGCAAAGTTCTGGGAAAACACAGACAACGAAAATTCGACAAGAAACTTCTTTCTTAAAACCTTACTATCTAGAAAGAAAGACATAAAACTGCAGATAGGTATGTAAACCTCTATGTAATCATGCATACATAGCGTCATCATAGGTGGCACCAATATAAACATGTATACACACGTTCGTTAAAAAGACATTATTAATAGAGTCAGAAAAAAATCATGAAGGAACAACTTGTTCAGAGGAGTATCTCGGTTTTATTTGAGGCAAATTTCTTTGAATGAATATACTATAAGCAAAAATGCTTCTATAAATGGTAAAACAGTTGGCTATATAGTCATTCACAGCTTAGGATAAATTAGCTAACCCAAATATTTTCTTTTTTGCAATCACCTGTTCCTTTCTATATATGAGGAATCTCTCTAGAAATAAAAGCCCTGGATAACGGTGTGAAATGAGAGCATATGACAACCAGAAAAGACAGAAGAATATGAGGTAAAGTAGAAAGGCCATATAAAACTGTAACTAAAAACTATGGCTCTGAAACCATGCCTGACTGGGTTTGGATCTTGACTGTACAACAATCATAACTTCATGTAAGATTTTTAAGCGCCTGTGGCTCAGTTTTCTCATAAAATGCATAAACACATACCTTCTCATTATTATATAAATGAAAGTTAATAATAATACATATACCATAGGGTCACTATTAGGATTAATGGGGGGGATAATATTAAATGCTGGCTGTGCCTTCTCCCTCCACATAACACAGAGTAATTTATGGCAGTCATTGTTCCCGCTGAGAAAAACTGAAAAAATCTTGATTAAAAAATTATCTGGAGAAAAACCAGAGGTGGCTGGTGTAATGCAGCTGACCACATCCTATATATTTGCTATTTTGATGGTACAGGTGTGGGGAGATCTGACTCAACAGAGGGTGGGGAACAGAGAAACCCGTCGATGTTTTTCAGTCTTAGGGACCAGAGACACAAAATTGGAAATGGGAAGGCCAACACCCTGGTGAGGGCAGATAAAGGACTGAGCTTCCCAAAATAATTCCCCTCCAGACACATGCTGACTTACGAAACTGCATTAAGCAGAGTTGAGCAGAAGCCCTCGGAGAAGCAGAAGAGACAGCCTAACTACGTTAAGAAGTGAAGGTCAGACTTCAGAAACCTCAAGAGGTGAGGACTCTGGTCAGCACCAGGTTCCCAATTCAAAGTCCCAGAGGTTTGTATAACAGAAGCGTTGCAAACCTACCAAACCACAAGCAATCCTTCAGCTCGGGACCTGATCGGCGAAGTTAATTAGCTTTCAATCTATCTGCTCGGCAAAGGGAAGCGTTAACCATCTCTGTAGGAAGAAGGTAGGTATTATACAAAGTCTCCAAATTATTTTCATACACAAAGCCCCACATTTAATAAAAAGAATGTGCTAAATGCTAAGAGAAACCTATAACCAACATGCTCTTAAGAAAGAAAACAGACTGTAGAAACAGACACATGGTTGATTCTGATTTTGAAATAGACAAGGACTTGTAAATGTCCATAATTGATGTTCAAGAAAATATTTTTAAAGAAAGAGAAAATAGATTGAACAAGAGTATTTTACCAAAGACTTGTAATCTATATAAATAAAAGATCCAATGGACATTTTAAAAGAAAACATATAGCCACCATTATGAACTAAATTGTGTCTCCCCCAAACTCCTAGGTTGAAATCCTAATCCTCTGTACTTCAAGGAATAACTAAATTTTGGAGATAGGGCTTTAAATGCATTAAAATGGGTCATTAGGATGAGCCCAAATCCAATATAATCGATTGTTACAGAAGTGATAAAATTAATCATTTGTATTTGACTGATTAAGAATGCATGTTACAATCTCTGTGACAAGCACTAAAGAAATAATGAGAGGATATATAAGTAAAATAAAATAAGAACATTTGATAAATCCAAAGGAAAGCAGGAAATGAGAGAAAAGAACATATACAATAGGTGGGTCAAGTAGAAATAAATAGTAAGAAGGTAGATATAAACCAAATATATCAGCCACTACATCAAATACAAATGGACTATGCCAATTAAAAGAATTTTAGAATGTATTTTTATATGCTTACAAAGAAATATATAAAAAAAAACCTTAGCATGATGCTTGGCATATGCCAGCCCCAAAAGGGAACTGGTGGTGAAAGCTGTAATTAATACGGTCCTGAATAGAATTAGCAGTTCCTTGAGGATCCAGGATACAAGCGCTTCAGAGGATGTACAATAAGGGACCTGGTAAGTTTACAGTTCTGTCAGTTATTAGTACACACAATGGACACTGACAGCTCTTTCCATGGGAATAATAGGAATTGAAACCAAATATCCCATGCTTTGCTCTTTTTTAAATTCCCCTTATTAATAAATAGTAATATACCAATATAATTTAAACTGTGTTCAAATACCTGACTTGTACATAATGAGAATTTGGAAGAAGTTCTTCACCCCATGATGACCATTTACAAATTTTAATTACTTTCTCAAAATAAAAAATTTTCCTCTTCAATTTAACTAGATTTTTAAGCACTTGGAGGCAAATACAGTGATATCTTGGAGTAAATTACTGCTTCTGTCTCAGGTACTTGAGGTCTACCTTATAAGCCAGTATCAGCACTTCACAGGTTACCCACATGAATTGCTAACAATCTTTCTCTATTGCAAATATAACTTTAATTACAAGAAGTTTCTATGTTTCTTCAGGAAATTTTAAAATTAAATGTTTAAGATTTAAGAGAAGAGTAAGACTTTTTTATTTTTCATTTGGAAAAACTCCAAACTACGGAAAACTTCAGAAAAGTTGCACAAATAGAACAATGAACTCTTTATCCTGATTGACCAACTTCTAACATTTTGTCACATTTACTTTATATTTCTCTCCATACATAAATACACAAATGTACCTCTATGTGTAGCAATTATTTTTTTGCTGGGAATTTCAAGAATCAGTTATAAGCATTATTTTTGTTCACCCCTAAACATTTCATTTTATATCCCTAAGAACAAGGACACTTTCTTATGTAGCCATAATATAATTATGGAAATTTAAAATTTAAATTTAAATTTAAATTTAAAACTGCCTTACTACAGTTAACTAATAAAGCTAATACTGAACATTTTGAAGTCTAGTTAATACTCTACGCCATCAGAGAAGCCTTACCTGCCTTTTCCCTTTCTTCCTACTCATTTTATGAAGTTTTTTTCTCTAATCTCTTTACTTCCCACATTATTTTAGTATCATGCTTGCTACGGAACAAAAATTTTCTTCTTTCTTCTCTCTTATCCAGCCATGGCATTCTGGAGGTCGGAGATCAAATTTTATTTATTTTTAGGTCCCTGGTGCTGTGTATGATGTCCAGCACACTGAAAATACTCCAAAAATATTTTCTGAATGAAAAAAATGAATAAATCATGTCTATGTCCTTTGCTTCTTTGTTTCTCTACTCAAAGCGCTATATCATTGATTTACATTAATTTTTGGTCAACTTAAATATCTTGTTCCTTTTATCTATATTAATTAGACATACTACATTATTTTCAGCCTATTTATTCATTTTTTTAGTTAGACTTAAATCCTTCCAAACTGTATTGCTCAGATTTCCCATTGCTGGGACAAAATACCCAGCACCATAACTTGAAGGAAGAGAGGTCTATTTTGACTCACGATCAGTTCATAGTTGGCAGCTCCAAGGCAATGACACCGTGGCAGAGGGGCATGGTGGGGAAAACCTGCTTACCTCATGGCAGCTGGGAAGCAGAGTGCAGAGAAGAGCACGAGAGAGGAAGGGGCCAGGAACTGGATACAATACCCAAGGTCACACCTCCCTGGCCCACCCAGACATATCCGGAGATGTGCTTTACTAATCTCTCAGTATCTCCCAAGACAACCAAGTTGATAATCAAGCTTAAACACCACACGACTCCTACCCAAATCACTTGCTACTGCTGTATAGTTACATCATAAAGCTAGCAATATTTTTGAAGACATCTACATGATAAGGCATTCTCATAAATACTATAAAACAGGTGGATTATGTATCAAGCAAATAAAAATAGAGATCAAAATTAATATTCATGGTATGTATACTAGGCTCCCAATCTTAAATAACTTTCCCTTCCCTATCCTTTTCACACAATTGGAGAAGGGATTAGAAAGGGCAGGAAGATGAGAAAAGATTGCTCGAGTTTAGGCTTATACTTGTGTCACAGATGACAAAGAAGAAAGAAATGCTATATAATGGCTTCCAGCCACTCCCATGTTCAGGCTTTAAAGAGTCCATCAACAAACATTTATTGAATGGCTACTACTTTAAATGATCTGATAGATTCAATCATGTATTTTATCTTACATTATTGTCACAACAGACTGACACTATCCCATCATAATCCCACCATAATCATCATCATCCCACCATAATCATCATCATCATCCCGTTCTATTAAAAAAAAACAACTGAGGTTTAAGAATGCTGCATGGTAGCATCTCATTGAATCCCAGTAAACTTCAGTTGTAAGACCAACCATTATTTTATGTTCCATTAGGAAAGAAATAAAAATGTTAAACTTTAAACTATAACAATGTGCAAAGATACCATTATCAAATACATCCTGGTTTTGTACAAGTAAAAATGTATCTTCAAAGGGATGAAACAGGTAAATAGGAGATATGGGACTTGATCAAGGATCTGTTCATCTTCTTGCTTAGTGTAAATTCCGTACCAAGTATGACAAAAGTATACGCTCCATGCTTGGAACCAGGCAGGTTGGCACTGGGCATTGCTGATACAATTTCTATGGCTGGGTGATGTTGAACCTGATGTTTCCGACTACCCACCCAGGTGAAGAAGTACAAGGTTTGCCTCTCTGCGAAGGAATGAGCATTCTAGGTACAATTACGAAACAGTTGGAAAGCATACACAGAGGAAGCTAATGACTGTCTGACTGGCACACAAGAGAGACATTCTTCTCCCCATATTCTTCACAATGTGACCAAGAGTTACAGCCTAAGGGTCTTGTACCCAAAAGTCTACATGCAGAATGTTCAGTACTGCAGCACAGGGGCAGAGTCTACATTAAAATGTGCAGTTTCTTGCTCACAGGGCTGTGCTGAGTCCACTTTGGCATGCTGCTTTCCCTGCACAACTGTGATTCTTGCTGAATAATTGAAGCCCAGGCTTTGTCCATATCAGGGATATTACTGTTTGATTTTGTGATCCCAAAGGGACAGCTGCAAACAGCTGATGCTTCTGCTGGTACTGGAATTGCTACACAATGTGGAAAGTTTTCTAGTTTCCTGTTGGAAAAATCATTAGGCACTGCACTGAGAGGTGAAGGCTCCTTACAGGTTTTTTAAATGGTTGAAGAGTATTTGGAGAGAGGGATGAGAGGTTAGTGAGATGCTTTGCTGGAAGGCAAAATTGCATCTGAGCAATACATAGAAAAAAATTAATTATGAATGGAATAGCTCAGCCTCTGAGGAACTGAGATAATGTAGAATAAGTTGCTACTAATGGAAAGATGTAAATTTTAATATATACACCATACCAAGGTAATACTGGCCACATAAATGGACTACGAAAACATACTCCATTCCCATGCCTCACCCAAAGAAAAATTAAAATGAAAGAAACCACCAAGGCTGAGTTATAAAAGATAACTTCCTCAAACATAAACCCCCAAGAAGTGCATTCATGAATAAAGAGGGTTGACTATAGTGCTACCTGACGAATATGGCCTGTGAGTCCAGCCTAATGAGTCCCCTGCGCCACAGAGCAGAGGGCAGGCACTGTCCATTAGCAGACATTGTATTCAGTGCCATGTGCATCCCTTTCAAAATGTATAATAGTTATTCCTCAATGTTATTGATCAAATATCTATTTTATTGTACAAGAAAAATGTTTGAAACAGAGGTGCACATACAAGTTAAATTCATCAAATTCCCAGGATGGAGCCAAAGTACACAAATACATACATAAAACCAATCTCTCTCTCTCTCTCTCTTTCTCTCTCTGCTTGGTGGC
The DNA here is from genome assembly GCA_004026905.1 of Hystrix cristata. Taxonomy (NCBI): domain Eukaryota; kingdom Metazoa; phylum Chordata; class Mammalia; order Rodentia; family Hystricidae; genus Hystrix; species Hystrix cristata. The sequence goes on from PVJO010016892.1 coordinate 30,258, forward strand.
AAAGAAACTTGGTGAAAATAGAATTTCAGAGTTTTTTTTTTTTGGACCCAAATTTATAAAAAGGCACAAACAGCTAACTTTCAAGCATGACATGGCAAAGCCACTCACATTTCCCCTTTTCCCAGTGTAATCTCATGGCCAAAGACAGTACATAATTAAATACAAATTTTGCCCAAAATAAAGAGGAAGCTTTATTTGTCTTTTTAAAGGTATTGACTATGTGGAGCCAGTAAATGTGAGAATTAATGATAATTTCATTTGACAGAAGATGCAAATGAAAAAACAAGTGCACTGAGATTCTAGAATTTTGCCTAAAGTTCTGCCCTCTGTGGAGGTAGGCGGCCTGAATTTGAACTGGTTTCAAATCCTGTCTCTGTCATTTCCCACTGTGTGAAACCCTCAACTCTCTTACCCACTCAGTGCCTTAATGAAAGTTCTTATGGGTATGGTGGAGTGAAAGATACCCACTACACATTCTTGAGAGAAAAATTCAGTGGGAGTAAGCTCTTAGTGCAATCTGATCTTAATAAATATAAGCTGAATATTAACTTGGTAGCCAAAAATCACTGTGCGAGGGACAAAAGTCATCTTTGGACAAAGTCATCTATCTCAAAATATTGTCACCAAGAAAAAGTCCTCTTTATATGCTGGAAGGCAAAGAATGAATAACTGGAGGCAAAAAATATTTTGTTGTATTCTAATCTATGTTTTTTTGTTTTGGTTTGGAATCAGGATTTGAGTTTGTTTGTGTGTGTGTGTGTGTGTGTGTGTGTGTGTATTATATGGTAGGTACTAAGTGTTGGATGGAATTAAAAGGGAGGATTTGGTCAAGGACCTCATTTTCTCTGTAAAGCACTGTATTCCTGGAACTTATCACAATTTCATATATACTATAGTTTCAAAGAACATTTGTTACATTACTAAATGTGGGTTTTTAATAGGAATTTTTCAAGTTCTTTTGCTATTACATTTTCTATTTCCTTTCTGAATTCTACTTTTACTAGGAGTGACCTCTCACTTTGAAGTACAGTGGTTCCTCAGTTCGTAAACTTAATTTGTTCCACGATTCTCGAAGAGATGGTCACGTTCATGTTCATGCAGGAGAGATGGCTAGCATTGTGTTCATTGCCCAGTGCAGAATGTGCAAACAAAAAAATTTTGCCAAATGCTTCTGCTTACGAACAAAATTGTTTTCACAAACAAAAGCATTTGTGAACTGAGGTACCACTGTAAAATAAAAAATCTACACCCATCTGATTTTCAGTATTTTAGAAAAGTTTACTGTCTTGCCAATGTCATGGAACTGTCCATAGTACGACATGCTGTCCAACTGTCTCCCAGTTTAATTACCTCCCAACTCTTCACCACAATGACATACATCCCTGGGCTCCTGCTATGTCACACAACCAGCCCTGCAGAAGTTCCAACAGTATGTGCATCCTGCCAGTCTCTCGACCCAAGCCCACAAGTTATATTCGTGTGTTTCGTCATCCAGTATCCATCCAGTAATCACAAAAGAGGCCATCAGAATTCTCCAAATCCAAAGAGACCACCAAATGCCTCCAAGAGGGACATTTGTGGAGAAATGGGAGCTACCAGAGAGACACCATCGCTAGCCACATATAGTAGCTCTGACCTGGCCAGGTCCTGACTCTCACTGTCTCAGCTCCTCACCTTAAAATGGGGCATAAAGTTGTTGTGAGAGGTTTATATTTTTAAATGCCTAGGACAAGGCACTTGTAAGTACATGAAATACTGATTTTTTAAATGTTAGAAAAGGTACCTCAGCAATGAGAAAGTGGTTTTTAAAAAGTATCTTGCAGTTACTCCATAAGCCACTATAGTCACACCTGCACATAAACACTTCCCACAGGATGTAAATAACTACCAGTCAGTCACTGCTATGATCTAAATGTTTATTTCTCCCCAAAGCCACGGTGAAATCCTCACCCCCAGTGATGCTAACGGAAGGCAGAGCTTCTGAGAGGCGATCAGGTTGGGAGAGGGAAGACCTCATGAATGGCATTGCCGCCCTTATAGAAGAGGCCTGAAGGGCCTTCAGTCCTTCTGCCGACTGAGGTTAGGGGGACACATGGCCATCTATGAGGAAGCAGAGCTTATCCACACACCTTGATCTGGGACAGTCTCCAGAACTGTGAGAAACCAATTTCTGTTTATAAGCCACCCGCTCTGTTGTATTTTCTATAGCATCCCGAACAAACTAAGAGTCACTCTATGGCTAAAGGAGAACAAGGTATAGGAAGAACTGTCCGAGGACATATTTGAAATGAGGTAGAGACAAGGTTGTGAAATAGCCCCCACCTTCAACTAAGACAAGTAAATCTGCTTCATTACCAATAACAGCTCTAGCCCCATTTTAATCCTCCTACCTTATAGGGGAAAAGTTACCAAAACAGCCAATTATCAAAATTGTCCCTGTGCCCTTATTACAGACAACTAAGTTAGGTGGAAATATTATAGGCAGTCAGACAGGACTAGGCCCTCAATAGAGTCAATATGCAAGAAGAGAGTATAGTACAACTATGATCAAAGGTGCCTCCATTGAAGTCCAGGCCTCAAGATCAGGATAAAATGACCAGAGCTACACACATGCCTGGGAGATAAACAATAAGCTGAGGATTATACTCATTCAATCTGATAAAGCCTAGACAAATATCAGTCACTCCAGTGGGCAACCAGGACCTCCTGATCCACTCTGTCCTGGAATGTCTTTTTTCTTTCCATGTCCATTTGCTACGTGACCTGTTTCCACATTGGATCAATATTACCTAAGAGACTATACTTGTAATGTTATTGGCGGATCATAGTTCTAACCCACATTGTACCCACCTCGTGATTTTACTTTATAAAATTTCCTCTGAACAGTGGGCTCACTGGCAACCCACTCAGGTCCCCTCCCATCTTTCAGGAGTGTGCTCTCTCTCTGTCTCTCTCTCTCTCTCAATACATTTTCCTACTCTTAACTTCCTTCATTCCTTAGAATTTATTCTTCGATTTTGGGGAACACAAACTCGGTGTATCTAACATCTAGCAAGTTGGGAGTTATATTTTTTCCCTCTATCACCCTGACAGCCCTCTATCTAAAACCCACCTCTGCTTCTGCAGACTCTCTCCAGCATCACCCAGCACAAGCTCAACTCCACCGTCAGCACCTCCTCACGGCAGGTGACGCAGAGCTCCCTGCGCACACTCCTTTCTACAGCAGGCTAAGTAAACCTGACCTTGCTGTGACTGGGGCCTACTGGGCCAGCAAACACCACTAACAACAAGACCAACCACTACCACACATCTTGAGTGCTCGCACCAGACACCTTCCTAAGCCCTCGACATGTGTTTGCTTCCAGTCCTTACCATAATCTCTACTTATCCCAGACTTTAAGAAGTAGACTAACTTGTCTAACAGTAGAGAAGCCAGAATTCAGACTCGGCTCTGTCAGACACAGAAATGATGCTTCAGTGTCAATAGGTTTCACAGCCCCCTGAGTAGAGCGCAGTCGCCCAGAGCAGCCTTAATACTGTCTGTCTCTCAACACTGGGACTGAGCACAGTTTACCCCAATTTTGTTTGATTATTCCTCAGCACACATTTATTATCAAAGGGAAGAAAAAAAGGGACGAATCTTCTCCCCAAATGGGGAGAATAGTTTTCATTTTGCATTGACATAAGCTTGAAACTAGGACTACTAGTTTTAAATTTGGAGCACAGAACGGCTTCTGAGTTGAGCAAGGAGAATGACACAGTGCACAGTGCACTGTGTCCAGGAGCCTTCGTTCAGCACTGCCTGCAGCCCTCCTAACAAGGGGAACTGTAGACCAGGTTCCTATTCTGTAAAATGGGCACCACAGCGCCCACCTCAGTGGGAGACAGTTAAGTCCCTGATACTTAAAATCACTCGATATACAAAAGCTATTATTGCTACGGTCCTGAAGAATAGTGCATCTCAGAACCTCCACAGAAGACTTGCCGTGGCTCACGCACCCTGAGAAATCATAGCCGGCCCCAATCGATCCGTCAAACGTTTGCTGAGAGCCACAGGTGCCGTCAGAGCCAGGGGTGAGGACGGGGCGGGGAGGAAGGAGAAAGAGGCTATTGAAAAACGAGGAAAGAGTCTCGTTTGAGAACCTGCTCCTGCTCATCCTAGAAACCAACGACACAGAGAAACAAAATAATAATGCTCTAGGTTCGGGATAGTCTAATTTTTAGATAATATAAGAATTTAGATTAAAGGGGACTTCAGTTCACATCCTCACTGAGCCGCACACAGATTTTTACCTTCATGATAATCCTGGAGACTTTGCAAATGGGCTTTTGAAAGAAAAAGAAAGAATGAGTGAAAGAGAAAGAAGAAAAAAATACATATAGAGAGTATTTGTGTGTGCCTATATATATTAGAAAAGTGCAATTACTACCAGTAAATGAACGATTCCCTGTATTTGGCACAAGCCGCTCTTTAACGAACTGCAACCTACTCATTAAATGAGGGAAAAAATATGAGAACAGGAAACAGGGGCAGAGTGAGGTGGGGGGAGAGAGGGTAAAAGAAATCACTTTGTTTCTAACGTGATGCAGTAAGATATAAAGACAATCAAAGGGGTTAATCTAATCCCTTTGTGAAGCACTGAGTCAGAGAACAAGACAAAAACAAACCTGTGATCTGGAACTTCTCAAGCCCCCACTCGGGGGGATTAATGAGGAGTACACGGCTGTGAAATTACGTGCCCTCTGAGTCAGGAAAATGGCCCTACTGGTGCATGACCTTGAAATGAGCGGACGCAAACTTCACCTGATCCACAATTATGAAACCCAGAAAGGAGGGGCTCGGGGGAGAAGGGAGAGGACGGGTAAAAGAGGTTGTGCAAACGTTCAGAATATGAAAACCACAAATCTCAACCAACCCCAGCTTGCAGGGGGATCTAAACACAACATGAAATATTCAGAGGACTTTAAAAGGACGCTGGCATTTATGCAAGAGCGTTAGGAGGCAAGCCTGTCCTCTTTATTTACATGAAGTGGATATTTTGTGGCTGTTGTTAGGGACTTAGTGATGTTTGTCTCTGTTCAATTTTCCCTTTGCAATGAAAAATTGTTGTGAGATGATTTCTAGTCTTCGCTGCTTTACATGACAGTATTATCAAGGATTCATCAAGAGGCCATCTGTCGAATTTATGAAAAAAATATGCAAAAACAAAACAGATGAAAAGGAAAGAGCAAGACAGACTGGTCCAGGGGAAGATAGATGTGGCAGCATGTGCCTCCGTGTGAAAATTACAACATTTAAATACTGTGGAATAAATTACTGTGTGGAAAAATTAGCGATGCTCTCCCACTTTAGACGCCATCCTTACCATAAGAACATAATGAAATATATCACATATCAAATCACCCTTTCCTCAGACTATTATTATATTCTAATGAAAAATTAGGAGAGGAGAGACACATAAACCTCAAATGGGAGGAATGAAAATGAGCCAGAGTGGATTTGCTCTAGTACTGAGCCATGCAAAGCTTGTCCAAAATGCACAATCCATATGGAAATAAGAGCTCCCCCCCCGATTTATTAGAAAGTCAATAAAATAAATTACAGATTGTGTGAAAAGCTGAAATAATATATATTAAAGTGACAACAAGGCTGGCCAAGCTTACACCCAAATTAGATGGGCTGTAAAAACAATGTATTTCAGAAAGGAAATAAGAAAGGAGCAGAGAAAAGCCTGAGGAGATAAATGTCCAGAGCCAGGGGTGTCGCCCCCTGGAGGCAAGACTGAGAACTACATGTACACACCGTTAACCTGTTCGTGAAGAAGAGAGGACCCAGGAGCAAAGCTGCAGATACCAGGAGCACCCAGGCTGACTCCTAATGCACCAAAGCTCGAGCGCAGCCCTGTTTAGAGTCTTTCTAGCCCACAATCCTCAGCAGCTTTCTCCACCTTCGGCGGATCATGCTCCTCATTTCCATGTTACTCTTCCTTCCTAGACTTTGATCTGTAGGAAAACTTCTATTCCAGTGCCTGAGAAAAACGTTTAACAGTGAGACTAATGATGTATTAAGGTAAAAAGTTCCAATCTCACAATAAAATAGCAGCTGACAACCACCCCCAGATGTCCAAAGAGTCAAGTCCTATCAAATCATTACAAATCTATAATGGAAATTGGGAACAATAATAGTTTTAGCTAGCACTAGTCAATGTGCATTAACTAGTTTACCCTTCACATAAACCCAGTGAGAGAATTACTATTTATCCGCATTCCCCATTTTACAGACAGAGAAATGGGAGCACAGAGATGTGTGTCCCATCCAAAGTCACACAATTACGACGTGATGATGCAGGAATCAGGACCCAGGCTATCACACTTGAGGCATCAATCCACCAAGCTACAGTACCTCTCATTAGAAAGGCAGTCCTGAGTATTTATTTTGTTTGAAATGGTGTCAATTCTTTCACCAATATATATAAAAACTCTCTCTGTGAAACTAAATTGGACTATACCATGCATGCCTCAGACTACTTCAAACCATAATCCTAAACAGCCCTGGCTCTCTCTTCTAGTTTTCTTTCTTTTGATGACTGAATGGTAATATTTAGAAGTATTTCCTCCCATCTACTATGAGACTAAAAATAGGCTAATTAAAGACAAAAAATATCGTGTCAGCAAAAGTTTGTAAGGAGTGATACTCAGAAACCAAGTCTGTTTTTTATTATTTGCAATACTAAGGATCGAACTCAGGACCTTGTGTGTGCTAAGTAAGCACTCTGCCACTGGGCTACAGGTCCAGTCCTTTTCCAAGTCTGGTTTAAGGGCAATGTTTGAAACTAAATTAGGTCATCTCAGAAGGGTCTCCATATTATTATCCATCTGGAAAAGGCTGAAATGCTTTATACCTATGATACATTTGAATTTATAGGCATTTTTTAATATAGGCATTTGATCAATGCAACCAAAGTCTTTGATGTACATTGATCATCCGATTAAAGATTATATATCTGAACTAAATATTGTACATATTTGCTAAACCAAATGGTTATAAGAAGCAAATAACGCTGTTTTGAAAAAGAAAAATTCAAGCCTTTGAATTATCCTAATAACATTATACGTGACATACATAAGATTACAGTATCTATCCTGGTCCTTGTAAGACATTTACATTGACATTTTCTTCTATTTTCAACAGAAACAGAAATGCTGACCAACTTCAATTCAGTGCTGTCTTTGTTTTTTCCAACTTTACTTCCCCTTTTATTCATAAGGAAAACTAAATGTTGATTGACCTATGCCACTTAGGATTTTTAACATACACATAGTAATTTTACATATTTATGGAGTACAGTGTGACATTCAAAAATAGAGTGCTTCATGAATTTGGGTGTCACCCTCATGCCAGGGCCACACTCATCTTCCCTATTTCATTCCAAGTTTAGTATGTGTGCAGCCAAAAGGAGCACTTAGCTTTCATTTTTTTGTGTGGAATTATAAATATCTATCAATAAACACTGGAGTATATCAGTTCAGGGAGACTGCTGGTCTCAGCTCACCTGGTGCTGATGGCAGCGAGAGTGATGGCTTCTTGTAAAATTCATCATTCAGTAACATAATCACATAATGGGGGGCACCAAGGGAGCGTCTCAGCCATGGCAAGACTCAGTAACACAGTCGGTTGTTCCTTCTTCCCTTCTTTCATTCTCTCACATAAGCAAAACGGATATTGATGACACTTCCTGAAAATAAAAATAAATTTTAAACATTGTTACATGCACTTTTTCTAATTATAAGCAGAGTGGAATCATAATCATTGGTCATCTAATTTAAGCCAGACCTTAATCCTAAATTAATTTCTATCTAAAATGACCCCAAAACTGGGAACCAGATTCTAGACTGAACTGCCCACACTTCCTGCTAACAAGTTCTTTGTCTGGATAACTCAGAATACTGCTATAAGTAACTCAAACTAAGCCAGACCTTCCTTATGTATAAGTTAGCTTAGGGGACAATAAATCTACACAGCTATGACAGTGGCCCTAGACAAATGTAAAAATGGACAGGCACACAAAACATTGTATTTACCTTTCATGTTTATCCAAACACTTCCCTCCCAATTCTCTTTTTCCTCTTGTATGTCATGTGACACTCAATGGCCAGGCCCAGGCCATGCACACACACCCTCATGAACAGGGCAAGGAGAGTTGTACTGACCCCCCAACGTCCCGGGGCCTGGGATTATGTGTGTTAAGAATGAGTGTGCTGTCTAAATTGAAACCAGACTTAACTTGTCTCTCCTTGACTCACAGACCTCTCACAGACCCTGAAAAAAAATAATACACATGAATACACAAAGCTGTGGTTACCTCTACATCACTCTACAAAGCTGTCTCTTGTGCTTCCATTACGTCAACTTCACTTTACCTCTCTTTTGACCTACTATTTAATTTCACTTATTGCACTTGTGTATCAGGAATTCATATTTGTATAGGCCTTCATTCAGATGCATATTTGAAGTAGTTACTAATGATATTTTCTTCTTCTGGAATGCCCATATATTATCCATCCATCAACCCATCTTCCTTGATCTATCTTAGGTAAGCTCCTTCAGGATGCATTATTTGCTTACTCTACTCTACAATGCTCATTACATCCGACTCTTGCATTTTTTTCATAAAAAAAAAGCACTCAAAGAACTATTTACATATCCCTTATATTGGAGCCTTTATACTTGTGTCTGATCTGTTTGTTGAATTTAATCAAATTCTTGATCATCACAATTTATGTATTTATCATTCAGTTATAACTTACTTGACTTACGATATTTTTCTGTGTGAATATAAATGTTGAGTCATTCAAGGATCCTTGAACTTATAGCAGAGAAAAACAAATAATAGGCATTTCAAACTTAGTATGTCCTAAACAGAACCCTTGATTTTTATACCCAGTAACTATCTCTTTTCCATCATCCACTATTCTAAAAATGTTATCATCATTCATTCACCCAGTTTCTTATGTCAAAATTCTCATATTGTCCTTTTCTCTACTCTCCCTAACTTGCTTCTGGAATTTACAAATTCCTTTCTTATACCACCCTCTATAAAACAAGAAAAATATTTTGTGGCTTCGATTTGGGCAAATATCATGATGCCTTTTCTGCATACAGAGCTTTTATTCAAAAAGTTTACAAAATGAAAAATAGATTACTACTGTAATGGCAAGGGCTATATAGAAGCTGAAGATAATGTTTTAAAGTACTGTCTTTCACTTAGGGGATTTTTATGAAACATATCTCAGATTCTGAAGAATCTGATTGAGGGCCGCTCTGCTAACACCCAGTAACTACAGATGAACCCTTATGTCCGCATGGAGCTAAGCATTTGTCAGTGCCACTCCTGTTAATGACAGCATCTTTTGTTCCTATAACAGTTTACAAAAGCCCTCAAGCCCATCATGTCATTTCTGCTTCGCCATAGCACTATGACAACTGTTTTCACTATTTTACTGATTAAGGTGCTGATTGGTTGAGTTGCCCAAGATCACTTAGTGTGCCAGCGTGCACTGGAAACAACACACAGAATCAGTGCTTGGGACCATATGCTATTAAAAAGCTTTTACACAGCAAAAGAAATCACCAATAGAGGAGGGCGAAAACCCACAGACTGGGAAAAAATTTTTGCTAGCTATCCATCAGACAAAGGTCTAACATCTAGAACATACAAAGAACTCAAAAAAATTAAACCTCCCAAATTTAAAGACCCAATCCAAAAATGGGCAACCAAAATGAATAAACATTTCTCAGACAAAGAAATAAAAATGGCAAATAAATATATGAAGAAATGTTCAACATCACTAGTCATTCGAGAGATGCAAATCAAAACAACATTAAGATTCCACCTCACTCCAGAAAGAACCGTGTATATGGAAAAATCAACCAATAACAAATGCTGGCAGGGCTGTGGGGAAAAAGGAACACTCCTCCACTGTTGGTGGGAATGTAGACTGGTCCAGCCACTGTGGAAATCAATATGGAGATTCCTCAAAAAACTACAACTGGAGGTTCCATTTGACCCAGCTATTCCTCTACTGGGGATCTTCCCAGAAGAATTAAAATGGTCATACCACAGGATGTATGCACCACCATGTTCATAGCAACACAATTTGTAATAGCTAAGTCTTGGAAACAACCTAAATGCCCAACAACCAACGAGTGGCTGAAGAAGATGTGGTTTTTCTACACAATGGAGTACTACACTGCCATAAAAAAGGATAAACTAGAGTCATTCATATATAAATGGATGTTCCTTGAGAACATACTTTTAAGTGAAATAAATCAGACACTCATGAGCACACATCGAATTGTTTCTCTGATATGAGAAACCATAACTGTAAATAAGGACAAAGAGGTGTAATAGATATTATATAAAAGGAAGATAATATA
>PVJO010016893.1:0-40669 GCA_004026905.1 Hystrix cristata
GGAGATTTATAACAAATGTCACTAAATTATTGATCCAGGCCTTGACAAAAGATAACATTTTAAAATTTTCTTTTATTTTACAGAAATAGTCTCCTTTAAATCTTAGGTACATAATTCAATTGACAATGAACTCCCCAATTGAACTGTTTCTGCGACTTTTTAAATGATATATTTTACAGACCACTAGTCAGTGTGTTCTTGATAGGAACATTTAAAATAAAACTAAGATAGGATGCTTGTATCATAACCTGAAAAGTTTAATTACAAAGCAAATCAAGATTGTGGCAGGAAAAAACAAATAAACAGACAAACAAAAAAAACCCAGAAAACACAATAAAGCTACAAATTATCCATAACCCTAAGACTCATTAAAAAAATTATTTCTCTGTAAGTATATTATTATGCACTAAAAGTCTTTTATTTCCATTTTGAGCATTAAAAATTAAGAAGCTCTCTATATTAAAACATGTAAAATGCTCATGGTCAAAACTTTCAAAATTCTTATGTTGTCAAGAATACATTTCAAGCTATTGTGAGTTTTCTTCACGATAGCCTACCCTGCTTTCTCCAGGGTGTTCTTTTATCTTGCTTTTACTCCTTTTCCTTGGCCCAAGCTCAATCTGTAGAGCCAGTTTCTCTCTCACTCTTCACTTTTACTTTCTTGAATAAATTTGCCACTGCTTTAAAAAAAAAAAAAAAACTAGTAATATATTCCACAAAGAAAATTGTATAGTCAAACACTTTATGAGATTATGAAACTTAAAATAAAAAAGGACTCAAAATGTATAAGGTTTTATAAGAAATTCTAAAGTATAAGGAAAATTTTCCCTATGTTTGCTATAAACTTTGTTTTTTTGTGTGCTGGGGATCAAACTGAGGGCCTTGTGCTTTGCTCGGCAAGCGCTCTACCATGACTGAGCTAAATCCCCAATTCCTGTTTGCTATAAACTTTAAATTGGAACTAGGTACATTTAACATAACACCAAGTTGGTTTGCATTAAAAAAAAAAAAAAAAAACCTCATATATCTAAGACTGGCATTAAATATATTTCTGCTTCCATAAAATAGATACATTTACTATTAAGAATTCCTTCATGCTTATCTTTTGTAGCTTTCTTCTGTATATATCAAGTATTTTACATTTATGTAGCCCAGAGTTACCCATTTGAACGGATGGCACAAGCAAATGACATTTAGTGTATCAAAGTGATGACAGAAAGCATGAAAGTTTTAAATATATTTAGATGCTGACATTTTCAAGAATGTCACATAAAAGTTATGTCCACCTGTGTTAAAATAATCCCAACAGTATATCGATATTTTAAATATTTTTATAAGAAAAATAAGGCTTACATCTTCAACTTTTACTTGACTAAAAATACCCAGAAACTTCTTCTTCTTTAGAAAAGTAATGTTAAACCAACATTACTTTTAGGGCATATTAAACATTACAGGGGCTAATAAATGTCACATTGCAATGGGTCAGTCAATATTTAAGCCTCTTCATAGGCAGAGTTAATGTGTTTTAGGGCATAAAAAAGGCTTTTAGAATACAAAAAATAAATTATTTTAAAGTTACAATAAGTGTGTATTGAATGACTTGTAAAGCATAGGAATTATTTTATTTTTTAATGTACCTTCTGGAATTGATAATGGGTTCCCGAGAACATTTTGTTTGAGTTTATACTTTCCTTTTAATTTTACTTAATTTTGCTTTTGTTTTACTTTAGTATATGTTTGCTATTGATGATAATTGCAGTCATCTTGGTGAATTAGTACTGTACATATACATACAGCATCATCATGGTCACTTTTACTCCCCTTTGCTCCGCCCCTTCTCTCCCACTTTCCCCTCCCCCAGATTCCCTTCTCATCAAGAAATGTGCAGTGCGTTTAATAGAGTGTTATGGAGTGAGTTGAACAATTTCCTTTCTGGAAAACTTGTGGCAATTCTCAATTCCAAAGACACGCCGTGCACAGCCAGTTGCAAAAATTGAAGCAAAGAACTGAAGCAACAGCAACATCAGCACAAACTGCGAACACACACTTTGCTCTGAAAGCTTTCTCAGAGAAGTTGCTGGATTGACAAAAGGGCTGCAGACGCTAGGAAAAGAATTTCCCTTTCCGTTCCTTCTTTCCTATTGCCAGAGGCAGACTGAGTGCTCTGGTTTACCACCCAGAAAGACAAGGTTTGAGTCTCCTCCTAATTTGATTATTGACCCTGGTGGCCTTGAAATAGAGAATGGCACTAGCTAAGATAAATAGACTGGAGAAAGAACCAAACAGAAGCCTCACAGAAGTAAGCTAAAGAATGTAAATTTCCCGGAGACCCCCAAGTTAAAAAGGGAGCAGGTTAGTGGGCCAGCCACAGTTGATTGACTGAGTAGATAAGTCACCCTGGGAATTTGAGAAAAGGAATTTAAGTGCCATTAGGTTAAACAAAGGCTTTAGGTTAAATACTTTATGTAAGAGTTGGTTGTTTGTTTTCAGGCCAATAAAAAAAAAAATGCCTTTGACTTCCAAGAACCATTAACTCTGTTTTAGTCAGCCCCATACTTTATCTTTTCCCATTAAGAATCTCCCAAAGCCAAACAGAGGATTAGTGTTGTCTTCAAGCTGCCATCAAGTTTCTTGAACTATTTTCCCTTTAAATTATTCACTGTTGCTCAGAAATCTCTCTAAAACATCCTAAAGGTGCTCCTGATTTCTTCTCACACAAATTCCACGTATTACAAGTGGTTTTGTTTTAAATCACAAATTGTCAAAGCAAGAAAGTCCCTCTATTTTGATTCTCAAGGGTGGAGAAAGTCGTGCTACCTCCACACCCATCACAGAGGTTCACATCAAAGAATTTGGAGTAAGAAAGAAATGATGATTTTACAAAAAGCATTTAAGTGGGCCTATTTGCCCTTAATTGAAGCTGCCAAAATTGAAGTTCATTAAGACCTATAAGGAAAATGAATGGAAAAAGCGTTAATGGAATACGTTATTAATAAAGGAAATTTGAAAGATGCTGATCTTGTCTAATTTATTCACAGATGATCCAAGAAGGAAGGTGCCTCCTATTTCAGACAGACCAAGAAACTTCTAGAGCAACACAGAGACTCAGTGACTGAGTTGAGACAAGAACACAGAGTGCATTGCCTGACGGGAATAGTTGGTTGAGACAACGCATCTGTATAGAAATCATGCTGTCCAAGATTTAATTGTTTAATCATTTAACATGAGAACACTTTCCTTGCTGCTATGATTTGAAATTCATGTGTTGAAATGTAACGGCTAATGTGATAGTGTTGGAGGTGGGGTATTTGGGAAGTGATTAGGTCATGAGGGTTCTTTAAATGGGATTAAGACCCTTATTAAGGAGGCTTCCCACAGTGTTCAGATTTTATCACTCTTTCTTTCCCTTCCAATATGTGAGGACACAGTATTACTCCCATGTGGGTTAAGCAGCATTAAGGTACCATTCCTGGCAGCAGAGAGAAGCCCTGACCAAGCAACCAAAGCTGCTGGTGCCTGGACATTGGATTTCTCAGCATCCAGAAATGTGAGAAATAAACTTCTGTTCTTTATAAATTATTCAGCCTCAAGCATTTTGTTAGATATTTGCTGTGCACAATGTATTAGTTTTCTATTGCTGCTATAACAAATGATCACAAAATTCATGGTTTAAAACAATAAAAATTCATTATATTAGTGTTCTGGAGATCTGGAGTCTTAAGTTGATTTTATATAGCTAAAGTTGAGGTGTCAGGAAAATTGCATTTCTTCTTGAATCTCTAGGGGAGAATACACTTCTTGCCTTTTCCAGCTTCTGGAGGCCATCTGCTTTCACTGGCAATTGTTACTTCATTATGAACCCAGCTTCCCTCCTCACATTTCCATTTTGGACCCTAATCTCCCTGCTCCTCTCTTAGTAAGAACACTTATGATTACATTGGGTCCTAAAAGATAATGCGGTATAATCTCCCCTCCCCATCATAAGACCCTTAGCTTAATCATATCTGCAAAGTACTTTTGCCATGGTAGCTTAACAGATCCACAGGTTTTGAGGACCAGGTTAAGTACATCCCGTAGGGATCATTATTTCATTCACTCTACATGGTATTCAATCACCATGGTGTCAGGATAAAACACGTGAATTTGAAAAGAAAGCATTTCATCATAATTTTGCTGTTTAAGCATCACCTCATTATAGGATAACATTTTGATCATATTACCTCAAATACTGTGAGTGATGGAGATTTTGTAAGAATATAGTCAGTTACTAAGCAAACCTGTTCCAATTAATAGATGAGTAAGAATCCATAAATAATTCATTCTTGAGGTTGCTTTGACTCACATAAAGAGCATTTAGAAAGCTTAACCTGAAATTTCACAGATTCAGTAAAAAAGAAATAAATGTTTCACACAGTTTTCCAAATAAATATACAAGTGAATAAGAACTTAGAACAATTATATGTAAGAAGTATTATTCAAAAAAAATGCTCTTTCACTGAAATTAGAAATCAGTAGCAGCATTTCACAGACCATTAAGTCTGGTATAACAGAAATATAGGTTTGTGATCTTGGTATTCTAAAACATTAATAAATGGATTTCTAAAGGATATTATTTTTAAAATACTCATTTTTTTTGAACTACGTATCGTCTTCTAAAGCTTGGGTTATATTTGCAATAAAAGTAAATAAATAATTTTTTTGTTTCCCAAAACTAAAATTACACACATGTTTTATACATGAACATGCAATATAAAATATTCCTATTTTAACAGTATTTGAAAGTTAGAGCGTTTAACAGCAGTAACACTGAACAAGAAATGTGATTATGAAATGTCTCTGTGAAGAGCAGTTTATTGGCCAGTGTAATGGTGACTTAAAAGTTTTTCAGGAAACCCCAGCTCTGGTCAAAGGATGCAAGTCTGAAACATTAGCAAGTCACACAATCCTGAATTCAATATTCTTTCAGTATACTATGTGGTTAGGCTAGAGAGAATTGAATGCATTTTATAGTCTGTGTTTCGACCTTATAGAATTTTTGGATACCATGCAGCCAAGAGAGAAAGAAAACAAATATTTTAGAACTATGACCTTGTGGGTTTAACCACTCATTTGTACTTTGTATCTTCCAAAGTCCTATGACATGTAGTAGATAGTCTATACATGACCTGCTATCTCATAACTATCATGCTGTTTTAGT
Source organism: Hystrix cristata (assembly GCA_004026905.1). Classification (NCBI taxonomy): domain Eukaryota; kingdom Metazoa; phylum Chordata; class Mammalia; order Rodentia; family Hystricidae; genus Hystrix; species Hystrix cristata. Next base: position 5,198 of record PVJO010016893.1, read on the forward strand.
TGATTCTGGCTGCCATAGCAAATTGCCTTGATTTGAATGGTATAACAAACAGAAATTTATTTGCTCACAGTTCTGGAGTCTGGAAGATCAAGATCAAAGTGGAAAGTGCTCAACTCTCTTCACAGTTTGGGGACAACTTGTCTTCCTGTTGTGTGCTTATTGGCTTTGTTTAGTACATGTGGATACAGAGTGATCTCTCTAGGCTACCAGCACTGTCCCATTAGAATCTCACCCTGCAGTCTCATTGACTGTAATAACCTCCGGAAGTCCCTCTACATACAGTCATACCGAAGTTCAGGTCTTCCACACAGGAATCTGCAGAGCAGCAGTTCATCCTGTGGCATTCCACTCCCATTACTCCATGAGCACTTTTATGAAAAAGAAAGAGCTCTTTAACTTAAGCCTTTATGGAACTTCGCACAAATGGATACAGACGTAAGAAATATTTTTACCACCGGTGATAATCGTGACAGTATTTTTAATAATTGTGGGGCTTTGGGGGGAGGAGTTTCTCAAGCAACAGATTTTAAACAAATTGAAATAAAACCAAAATTTTCCACAAAGGAGATTCATTTGTTATTTTGCTTTTGTCAATGGCGATTGACATAACAAAGAAAAAACCTTTCACCAATTCTATCCTTTTAATTGTAGATGGCATGTAAATGGCTTATAATTGCAAGAATTTAGGATACCTTTAAACACTTTCTGTGGAACTAAGTACAAAATGAAATAAATATGATTTGTTCATTGTTTTATATTCAGTAACATTCAGAATATTGCTACAGTATACTACTGAAAAAATCTGAGCTAAATCGATATTAAAAATCACATGGCAAAAGTTTCTCCCAACCACTCCTGTCTTCTTTCATTGTTTACTCACTAGGGAAAATGAGTGGAAGAAGTAGCCCAGGACGTCAGGACACCAGCGGTGCTTATCTAGACATCCACAGTGTATTAGTTACTTTCTTGTCCTTAAGACACAATACTCAACAACCACAAATTGAACTGCTGCCAGAACTTACAAAAGTGTCCAGAGCTCACTTTACTCTCTTGAGGTCTCTATTTTAGGAAGAAAGAAAAGAACACCCAATTATAAAGTAAATACTATTATATCACCAACAGCCTGAATCACCAAGATGAGAGAAATAAATGATCATATTTAAACCATTTCTAGGTCCCTGTAATTTGTAACACAATCTTTCCCTCATGATATAAAAGTCTATTAAAAATGGAAAGAAGGGATAAAAGCAACTTGTGATGTCTTGCTTGGATAATTACTGAATAGAGAGTCACTAACCTTAATGAGAAGAAACTTTAAAGTCATTATTTGAGGCAACATTTGACTCATTATTTGAGACAACTTGAGATAAACATTTATAAATAGTGATATCAAAACGTTGTATCATAGGTGGTTAAATATGCTGGTTTGAAATTCAAGTAAGGCGCTGGATATAAGGATTCAAGTAAAGGGTTGAATGCGAGGACATAAAACTATACGTAGTGACTTGAAAATTTATTAATATGATTCTTGGACAGAAATCAGAAAGACAAGAACTAAGAAAGAACTCTAGGAAGAATTCATTTCCTGGATGTGAGTAAGCAGAGACGGGAGGAGCAAGGGGAGCAGGGTAACAGGGGTAGAAGTGATGGAATTGGGGGCAGCCACCATAATACTAGAGTAGAGCAGTTTACTAAATAACTACTATGTATCAGGCATTTCCACTGCATACTTTGCATGCATCAATACCTCTATTCTTCAAAAAAATCCTATATGAGAGGTCATAAAGTTCTTATTTAAAAGGTGCCCTCCCCATAAGCAGACATCTGCAGTACAAGAAAGTACCTAATTTATGTAGCAGGAATTATTATTCTATCCCATTTAAAGGAAACACAAACCATTTTCTTAATTCTACAGTTAGTGGTGGTGCTGACTAGCCCGCCTCCTGGCTGCTGTTCTCACTGCTAACTTCTCTTCCCCCAGAGAGATGGAGGAGCGCTGATGGCTGTGTAATACTCAGACTAGTGGAACGGCAGGGAAGAGAAGGACATTTAAAACGACAAAATTTTTTTGCCCATACCAGCATTTCAGAGAAGTCAGGGGAAGAGGGTCAGATGGAGTTGACTGGATGTCAAATGTTGGCAGCCACCGTGACTTTGCTATGAGTCCTCTTGGTGGAATGGCAGGAGAAAGTCAGATGAGTCTGGGCCTAAGAGAAAGTCCACTCTCCTTCCCCGTTCTCCCTCCCGCTCTGTCTCTCTCTCTCCCATGCACTCACAGAAGTAAGAGCAGTTCCAAAACATGAATTTGGGATGAGGAAATAAAGAGAAAGAAAGGGTTTACCATTCATCTGGGAAGAAAAATCTTTTAGAGATGAAAGTTTTTTGTATGTTTGTTGTTAAGTACAATTTATCATATTTAGTGAAATGGTCCATAGATGGACTGTTCGGAAATGCAGGAGGAAGCTGGAAAATTCATGGCAGAGCTAGCAGAGACAGCTGCAGACAATAAAGTTTCTGTGGCAGGATTAGCACAGAGCAGATGAAGGGAAATTCACCCGATTTTACTGGAGGTTACGGCAATATGAGGGCAATCTGAAAGTGATGCACTTTAAGCATCTTCTGAGAACAGCGGAAAGAAACAAAACCACAAGGGCCGGAAGCACCAACATCCACTGCAAAAATAGTGTGGGAAAAATGGTCCTGGAGACTGGCTCCTTCACTAACTCTGCTATGCATTATCCGAGGGAACTTATCTTCTTTAGGAGTTTCATATCTCAATTTTCTGATTTGCAAAATGCCCTAATGAAAAGATACTTCTGAGGAAAGTCAAAAGAAAAAGGCCTTTGAGAAAAGAATCTGCTCCGTAAACCTATCATTATTGGAAGAAACAAGAATTAACCGAAAGTCACATTGTCGTGTAATGAGCTTGTACCAGATGTGAGTCAACTCTGCTACATCTCGGCAGTGTTACTTTGAGGTAAATCTCTCAGCCCCTCTGAATCTTGATTACTTCCTGCGTAAAATGAGGCTACTTGTCCCTAGATGAAAGACTTGACTGAAAGATAAACTAAAAGATTTATATGAAAACGCTCCATGATACAAATCACTGGGCGCAGGCAGGCAATGCTTTGGGAAAGCACGAAGCATCATTTGCAGTTGAAGAGATTAACAGCAACAAGAACTGACGAAGAGCAGTCATGTTCAAATACCTCAATGGTGCGCAGCGATAGATGGGCCATGTGTCACATCTGGTTTCCTCAGTGCACTGACGAGTCACACTTAAGCTTAAACAGCAAGACGGTCTTATGAACAAAGGAAGTGGCCTAGGGGAACTGGACTGCCTGACACAGGATGGTTAACAGCCATGTGCCATCAGCAGAAAAGGGGGAAGCTGTGCAGGCATCAGTGCTGGCCGGGGAAGACGTCGCTGGAGGTTGTGGCTGAGAAAGCTTCGGTTCAGTTATGGGAAGTCTTTCTGAGTTTTCCATGTGGTCTTACCACATCCTCAAGGCCCCCCACTGTGGGACTCTCCGGAGAGATGTGAAGTACTAGGCAGGGGCAGTATGGCAGACAGAACCATGGAGAAAGAAAACAATGAGGCATCAGCTGAGGGGAAGCAAGTACGATAGGAGGTAGGAAGCACAGGTCTAGAGAGACATGAATGAGGAGAGGGCGCTGCACACACTCCACCTGCATCGGGATCCCTGAGATGAGCCAAAAGCAACAGCACAGGAATCACCCTCTCAGCATCCTTGTCTCCAAGGCGACTCAGGTAGGATGATCACAGTGACATTTCACATTTACATGTGTTACAGTTTAGATCTAGAATGTCCCCCCAAAGCCTCATGTCTTCAGAGGTGCCTGGATCACAGGGGCATTGAGTTCAGAGCTAAATTTCGGAAGGTCATCAGGTAACGGAGGTGCGGTACTCATCAGCCGATTAACGCATGGATGGATTCAGAGCTCTGTGTGCCCTGAGGCGGTGGGAGTGTCCCCTGGGACAGTGTATCTACCTACTGGGCTCCTCCCTTCTCTCTCAGCTTGCTGGCCACCGTCACATGGGCAGTTTTCCTCCATGGAAGGTCCATCCACCATCCAGTTTCTGCATTTGTGCCTACAGGTCATGAACTGCAACTTCTGAAAACATAAGCCAAAATAAACCTCTCCTCCTTTAAATTGTGGGCATCCAGTGACTAAGACAACGTGTATCCAAAATTTGAGAACATTTAACATCTGTGATTAAAATCTATTGCACAAAATGATATAAAATTTTGGATTTTCCCTGTGTTGGTAATATTGATCATCTCTTTCTTGAAAGACGTGCTTCTTTTGGCCAGCAGCTCTTCTCTCTCTATTCAACCCTTCATGCTTCAACTTCTGTTTTTGCTTTCCACCTGACAAAATAGATGTTCAGCATTCATCAAGTCAACTCTTATGTTTATGCCACCGGGGCTCAAATTCCAGATTTGGGCTCTCCAGACTCATTTGGATGAGCCGAAGGATGCTTATTTTTAATTGCCTGCAGACTTTCTTTATTTCCCACTGACCTCTTCCCAAACATGAGCTTTAAAAATATCACAGCATCCCCCACATGACAAATGGCTTTGCTTCTAATCATTCTGTTTCCAATGGCAAAGTCGTCATGCTTTTTAATCTTCCAGGAGAGAAATGCTGGAGTCAGGAAGCCCTGCTTCCATCATCTCTCTCTGTTCTACCTTATTACCAGCACACAAATGTGGATCATCTTTGCTCCTTTCCTGAACTATTTATTATGACAGTTTAAATACATTCTCTTAATTATCCAAAACCATTGTTTACTTTGTGCTGCTATAATATTCAAAATCTGCAAGACTTGCCAACTCATTAACACTTAAATGTCAAAGTTCACTGTCTGGCTCAGTGGGTCCTTTGCAATTTAGCTATCAAATTTTATTTCTTGATACTCATGACATGGTCAATAAATTTATTTTTAAAAGCTATTTTCTGAGTTGCTGTTATATGTTGACAATGTACTAACCATAAATGTGAATGATATAGTATCTCTTCAGATTCCCAAGACACACCAGGGAGAAAGATGAACAGTGTGGCTAGATTTACACTAGAAGTATGTGAGGGGCATAATGCAGATCTAGACAAAGGGAACTTACTAGAGGCTGGAGACGCAGAAACAATTCCAAAAGCTGTGTATAGAAAGACAGATAGGATTTAACTGAGAAAAATGAAGATGAAGATATTTTTGGAATAGGGGATCAAGGACTCGAGAACACATGATATTTTTTAAAAACCCTAAGGTTTTGTTAGTTTGTTTTGTTTTAGAGTTGGCATAAAAGCTTTCACTATAAAGCTAAGGAGGTAGGATGGAATCAGATCATGAAGAGTTTCTTTAGCAAGGCTGAGGAACACCTGTTTTATGTTAAATGAAATGGAAAGCTGTTGAAATATTTTAATTAAGATAATGAGTTGCATGATCATATTAGGGTTTTAGAAAGATTCCTGGTAGCAAAGTTAAGAATGCTCAGAAAAAAATGAGGATGAAATGGAGAGATCAAGTTAAGAGGCTTTGGTCTCTTAACAAAGTCTTCAGAAAACAATTATTCAGAAAGAAAAACAAAAACACCATTAAAACAACAACAAAAACTTCTGTTGGTGCTGAAACCCAATGGGTCATCAAAATTGTTTTTAGTGGTGAGAATATATTAAAATAAAAAAAAATATTTCAAGAACATACGTGCCCACTTTGCAAAAACAGAAATCAGCATTTCATGAACTACAACTGAAAACAAATGCTTGTATTCAATTACAAACTAGGGAACCATTCTCTAATTCCCATGATTTTTTTCCTCTAATCTGTTAGATATTTTTCTCCAGAATTTTGTTTATAGGTGATTAAGAGTAGAAATGTATTGTTTTACTGTTACAGTACATTTAAGCTTTTTGATTTAAAAAAAAAAAGTGGATCTAGGGAATTCAGATTCTACTTCATAAGAGGATTCAAAAAATCATACACTGCTGGTTAGTCTTTAAATCCTTAGGTACAGTACATATCACATGCAAACACAGCATTGAGAACAAGGATTAGCGAAGACACTTCCTATCCGTGTTAGATTATTGACTGTGTTTCTTGTCCTGAATCTCATCCTCCTAGAAAACTTTTTTTAATCTCTGTGGAAGTATGAGCTTCTTAATAATTTGTGTATATTTTACACAAATTATACTTAAACTCATACTTAAACATTTACATTTGCATATATTTTATACAAGATCAATAGAGAGCATTATGAAATATTTTATTATAGCACAATACAGTACCATCAACATCCCCATGGACATTTTAGGCATAAAAATCATGGAACCTCACTCCAGATACACTGAAAGGGATTGTCTAGCAATATGGCTCAGGAATTTGTATTTTATCAAGCTTTCCAGATGATGTTTATGTATTCTTTCTTTATGAAGGATACATTAAATTATCAATCTAAAGATAGATCAATCTAAAGGCAGGTTTTAATTAATCAAAAAAATCAGTTTTGCTCCTAAGAATGTCTTGATTTGTGACAAATAACCACAAATATCCACTAAAATTGTAGCGAGTCATGTTGAACCAGTTATATCTTATTGCTCATGCATCAAAGAACTGTAGAAGATATATCTCAGTAAGCTTATATTGCCTGCTCATGGGCTTCTACACAAACAGAGACCACATCAGCTCATTCAACAAGGAGCCCTGGCACATACTACAGAACTAGTGTCAAACTTCTAAGTTAAGAAATCAAAGCACTCATTGTGGATATTTTAATAGCTGAATTATGCAATAAAAAGATACTCTGTTTTCATTGAGTTTGTGAGATTATTTCCTACTCTGGTTTATCTAGTTTGTAACAAATATTCTTATTTTATAAATTATTGGCTTCATAGTAATACTTTCAATAACATAACCAATGGTATGATACGCGGAAACCAGTTAGAATGCAGTATGAATTAAGAAACAAAGCATCTCTTTTTCTTGATGGAAATCAAATAAAAATGTCAAACTGCTGCAATCAGACATTCCAGATATGAATATTCATTGGCAACTGTTCATGGCAGATTTATGAATTCTTTCACCTGCTGTTAGGAGGAAAAAGGAAAACATTAAGTTGCCAAATAAAGCCATTAACATAAGCTAAAAGAAAAAATATATACACAGATGGGTGCTGATCTCAGAATTATGCGATTTTATCAAAAGCAAACTATTTCTTTCATATTGTGAAAACACTTGTTTTATACATGCGGATGGCAAAGGTCTAAAGTTTCAATCCTGTATCCACCAGCAGCACCCTCTCTTATGCTTTATGGAGGACAGACATCCCAACATCTACCACCTTGTTGTGGTAAAGCTACGTGTAAAGATATTCATTGACAGTCTATCGATATATAAAATGTCTGCCCGAATTTCCTTGAGCACTATTTACATCAACAGCCACACACATTGGACTATTTTGCCCTGAAGAAAAGATTTTGATTAAATTTGAAGATATAATTTAAGTAAATGATAAGAAACTACTTGGATGGATTCATTTTGAAGGTTTGGTAATGAGAAGCTACACAAAATGTTTGCTTAGGCATGCTAGGTTACTTCTTTACCCATGTGTGAATTTCACTTAATTTGCAGAATACCGTTCTCATGAGCAATTTTAGTGCTTCCTGATTACTACCAAGGCTGAAATGCTACAAAAACATAACATTTCCTGGAGCAATTTAGCATTTTCATTTATAGACGAGGAAAGGACACATGGAAGCATTAAAACTATACTTAGAATACTTAATTATTCACCCATATGCAATATTATTGTTGTTTGGTTGTTATTTTTAGCTACTTTTTGGATTACTACAACAGCTATTTACCTATTCTCTAAATAGGTATACAATTTTCCCCTTTCATCTTACAGTTTAAATAAAATATATATTCAATACGAATGATCATTTTTATGATAACTAATTGAATAATACAGTAACTGCTGGTCCAAGAATTTGGGCTATAATTATTCTCAGCAAGTGTAAGATTTCAACAAAATATTTGACAAAGCAATCATTTCATTTTCCTACAAGTGATCTGAAACAAAAAGCCATAGTTATTGTTTTTTCACCATGCCAACAGGTTAGACTAGAAGATTCATGTGACTAGATCCCTGACTCTAAGAGTTCTAGCGATATAACAAAATAAATGATGCTGAATCCTCAAATGTTTCAATGATTGCATTCACTCTTTGTTGGTAAAAGTGTAAACTGATGTTGTCTGTACAAGATAATTTGCTAATATCTATGAAAATTAAAGATGTATTTGTCATTTAAACCAGCAACTCAAATTCTCGAACACATTCAGAAGCATTCATTGTATCATAGTTGGTAACAGTTAATTACTGGACGTGATTTACATGTCTTTTAGTAGTGGGAAGGTTCTATAAATCATGGCTCATCCATATAATGGATGACTTGCAATGTTAAGAGAGTGAGGCACTGTTTTTCTATATGTACTCATTTTAAGGTATAATTTAAATTTAAAAATCATGGCCAGCCTCGGATCCCTACTGCTCCATGAAACTCAGGATACCTACTCTCTGATGTATATAAAAACATAGAAATAGTTGGGGCTACAGAATACTACATTTTAATAAGATAACACTATTATTAAAGATAATGTACTATATCTTTGAATGCACACAATTAGTAACAAATCTAAGTTTTTTAATTTATATAATTATATATATTATCTCGTGGACACTTATTTTTAGGTATATGAACACAGATTATTGTATGGTTGCAACAATCCTCACATTATTTTAAAATAATAGTGAATACAATATAAATTGCTCAATAAATAGGCATAATGCATAGAAAACATATTTACTAATGTATGTGCTAAAATTACTACAACATAATGAAAGATGTTTAGTTATCTCCTTGGCATGTTGTTTTTCAGTGGTAATGCTGTTCTCTTTTCACGTCGAGCTTGTAAATTAAGTTTCCGTTAGTTTTTTGGGGGGCTTGTTTGAGCTTCTAATTTTCTCTCTCTTAAAATACTTGAAAAGTAACATAACATCTCTTTCCTTTGACCTCTTCTGATAAATTAAATATTCAACAACCCTCAAGCATCCATTACCCTTGAGATGACATCATGATCTCCAGAACACTCCTTTAGGCAAATCAACTTAATTACCATACGGCTAGAACAGAACAAGGTCCTTCGTGGACAAAAGTTATGGTACAGCCTCTGCTAATAGGGGGTCAAGACTTAGGTTTAAATGGCTTAGAGTCTTACATTCAGCACTTTATTTAATATCTGGAGAAAAAAAGGCTTTCCTTTTAATTAATAAAAGCAGGGATGGAAAACTACGTAGTTCTTATTCATAGATGGAGAAGAATATTCTGTAACAATTATCTTAGATGCCAACATATTCACAAATGTACTTTTTATCATTCACTTTTTAAAAGAAAGAAGGCAGCTGACAAGTAAAGTGAAGAGCTTCACTAGTGTCTCATTTGGGTGGACAAAAAAATATCCTTGCAAAAACTCAACTCAGGGTTTATTATTGATGGATTCCCAGATGCCTTGCGTGAGTATTCTGTGATTTAAACTGTATAGTTTTTCTCATTTTCGCCCTCTGGTTAGTCTCATACTATTAATATTTCCAACTTCCCCGAAGTGCTCATATTCCTAAGACTGCAAAATCTACAACACCCCACTCTCTCAACGAACATTCAGAATCCCAAGCTACCACGAAATCCTCCCCAAAAATTTACATCCCAATGATGTTAAAGCATGCCACTGAAAACACTTAAAATCAACAATATCTAACCACATATTGACATTTTACTGAATTCTTTATATATTGTATTTTGAAGGCAAGGTATCTGATTTTATAATCCAGTGCTAGCATACAGAATTTTCTGCAAGGATAGTAATATTCTATAATTGTTCTAATATAGTGACCATGAGATACATGTGTCGGTTGAACACTTAAGATGTGGCTAGTGAGACTAATTAATAACCGAACTTTCCATTTCATTTCATTTTAATTGATTTAACTATAAAGTTATTTACACATGCCTAGTTGGCTGCCTATTAGATCAGCCATGCTATATGCAGAGCAGACACTTAATAAATGGCATGAATGAATTACATACACAAAACTTCTCATTTTCTTAAGAACTATCTGTCTGTGTTGCAACTTTCATTTTGGAATGAAACATAACAAATTATTTAGAGAAGCAAACATTCCAGAGATATATACTCATCGAAGTAAACATTTGGCCTTGTTAAAGACTGTAGGAATCTAAAGTCTTATTTGGCAAATAAGATACCTGAGACCAGGAAAGGCAAGGGTCTTTGTTTTAGAGCTACTTTGGGAAGAAGTGAGGAATAGAAGCTTAGGTGCCCTGCAAGTATTTTTTGCCCTTTATTCTCAGGAAATATTTTTTGCCATAATATCCTAACATTTAAGGCTAATTTTTTTCCTAAAATCGGTGCATGTTGTCCCCTTGAAACTAAAAATCTATTCTGGTATCTTCCTTCGTGACTTCCCTGGAAGCAGATCTTGAAGTCCAGACTAAAATGCATGGCATTCATTTGGGAGGTGTGGAGCCTGCTGTTGGTAAGTGATGCAGCGAAGGATAGGTAGCAATGGAGATGATTACCAAGCTAGATCCTGTGGGCTCTAGAACTTATTCTGGATTCAGAGATTATGCTTTCAAATGCTACTTAAGAGTTACCTCAGTTTCACAGGTTGCAAGAGAATTTCAGTTGAGGGTAGCCCATTAGTCAGAACTCCCAGGCGTGTGGAAGTGGGCAGAGCCCAGTGAGGAGCTGAGGTCGGAAGGATCGGTGGGGCTTTGGTTCTACTGGCACAGTGCTGAGCTGTATTTCTTGCTCGTCAATATTCATCTAATACATGTGTAATATACAATAAATTGAAGAATGCTACATAGTTGAAAGATTAAAAGTAGCTCTCTTTTGTTACTATTTTATTTCTTTTATTAGTACACCTGTGCAGTACACACAGTTTTATACTCATCTTGCTGAGTGGGTACATGTACATAATACAACTTGCTTTTTTTTTTAATCCTTTCCTCCTCCCTCCTTCTTTCCTCCTTTCTCCTCGAATTGCCCTTTCCCAATTTCATTCTTACTGCTGTTATTAACCTTTCTTATGTTTATGGAATATAACGTTACATTTATTGAAGTTAAGTAAGAGGTTTTGAAGATAAAACCTTACTTATCTTTGCATCCCAAAAGCTAACACAATGACTGGCACAAAAGAGTGATTTCTAAATCATTAACATAAATTAATCTTCTCAAGATGGTACACTGAGGAACAACAAAAATACTATTGTACCCCTACTACTTTGAGCAAATGATACAAATTGGGTGTAAACTACCTGCTTCTGAAAATTTTCATATATTAGCATTATTTCTACCATAATACTACACTGATATGAACAGTTTATGACCATAAAATAATACTAAATAAAAGCAGGAATATATTTTTGGAACTGTTTTGGAAGATTTTCATAAACTAAATTATAATATTTCCAAATAAGCATTTATAAGTTAATGTATCACTACCATTTCAAATTTAGGAGAACTTTTAATATTGGAATCATTTTTTAAATTTTGAAATGTGTTAATGAATTCAAAGTATTTACTTTTGTTGTTTTTACTTTATTTATTGATGCTGAGGATCAAACCTACGAGCTTCTACCATGGAGCTATATCTCCAGTCTGAACTTTCATTCCTTACACATTTATTAGTTCAAAGTCAGCTGTGAAATTCATAGTGTTCTAATTATGGGTGAATTTAAGAAAAACCATTACCTTAACTTTAGAACAGGTTTCCAAGTTATTTCCCTGCTGGGAAATTAATGTCTTTAGAGCGGATTTAATGTGTCTATTATAGTGTAGTTTTGCTAACCAGAAATTGATAAAAATATATTTTGTCAAAATTATACGGCTTTAGTTATAGATCCTTTTACAAAATGTATGAGGCAAAGCTTGAGTAAAAATATTGTTTAGTGTCCAAATTAAAATATCCTTCTATAGTTTCCTTCAATTTATTATTGAATCTTTTCAGTATAAGTCTATTATCAATCCCTCTTGCTACCAAATGTAAATTTTTAGATGTTCTTACTGTGATTCTAATATAATCACAATAGTGCCGTATCCGAAAGATTTATCCCCCTAAATTTTTGTCGCGACCTAAAATGTGAGGGTTTTAGAAGGTAGGAACATTGGGAAGCAATTAGGTTCTGAGGGTGGAGACTTCAAGAGTAGGATTAGTGCCCTTACACAGAGGCCCCAGAGAGCTGGTCTCTCCCTTCCACTCTGTGAAGACAGCGGAATGGTGCTGTATAGGAGCCAGGACACAAAACCTCACCGGATGTATGATCTGTCAGTGACCTGATCTTGGACTTCTCAGCCTCAACAAGTATAAGGAAAAAAAAAAAAATCTGTGGGATTCTGTGATAGCAGTCTGAACAGACTTAGACAGATAGATCCAGAGGGGAGGTGGTTCGGCAAAGCTCGTACCAGTTTATTTTGTACATTTCTTCCCAGCTGTAGGAAGGGACTTAATGTCGATAGGTTGAAATCCATTCCTGTGGGAATATTCATACCATATAAACAATATATGTTACAGATCAAGTTACCTCCCTATTTAAACATTTAGCAACCCCATTTACCAACATAGCATTGTTTAGGGACTTTTTCCTGAAAAAAGCAGTGATCAAAAGCAGTAGGAATAAGACTATGGGGCATTGCCATACTCACAAGGAACTAATTTAATATAAGCTTTATTTGTAGAGAGACTTGTCCTATACAATACATTATAAATATGTGATAAATTGTTTCGGGTACAAAAAGTATGAATCAGATGGGACGTTGTCTTATGCCATGACGAGCTCCGTCATGAGCGCTAATGATGTAGATGGGGAAATGATTAAACGGGGTAGTAATTCTTCACTTTGATTCTAGGATCATCAAAAGGTTTCTACTTTTTATTTTGCCAATAAAACTATAAGCTATATCCTGCTATATGCTCTCACCTTATCTTCACCGTATCTTTAAACTGACATTTAAAATTTTAAAAATAAAAAAAAAAAACAGATATACTCTCAGAATGGGCTTTTGCTAGAAAATAAAATTTTTTATTCTTACTGCATAATTTTACCATGTTTCAGTAAAAGCTTAGCCATGAACTGGAAGTCACTTTGAAAATGCACATTAAATTATGTCAAATTTTCCTTAAGAAAGTATTCAACTAAAGAAGATAGTAAGACTAGACTAACCAGAGCTAATAACTAGCTTGAGCAATGTCAACAGAGTAGAGGCTGTCAGATGGCATATCCACTCACACTGGTAAAGGCCAAGGCACATCTATAGTTCTCCTAGCTGAGGGTAACTTTAGGTTACCTCAATGCCTGGCTTACTTATCTATGCTCACAAGTAGGTTTCTCAAAAGATATCTTTCTACAGAGAAATGTGTTGATCTCCAAAGACAAGTGTGTGATCTCCTTACCAGTCACCTGTCATTGAAATGAACAGTCTGTGTGTGGTAGTATATTCCCACTTCCCAGCACTCTAGCAAGGTGACAGGAAGATCACAAGTTTGAGCCTGCCCTGAGGGACTTAGTAATTTTGTGAGACCCTGTCTTTAAAAAAGAGTAGGGGTGGGCCTGGGGTTGTAGTTCAGTGTGATGAGGCCCTGGGTTCATTCAAGCCACTGTGCAGAAACAAAGCAAGAGGGGATGGGAGAAGAAGGAGGAGGAGGAGGAAGACAGGGAGGAGAAGGAGGAGCAGGGCGAGGAGGAGTAAGAGAGAGAAGAGAGGAGAGGAGAAAAGAATCTGCCACTCTAATGAATCTTAGTCTTTTGTATATTTCACTTAGCTTGATCTAGTCTTGATATTGAAAACATGTATTACAGAATAAGCTAAATGAGAGAATGCATAAAATGACCTAAAGAAAAAGCAAACTAATTCTATTGTGGCCTGATCAACCTGGCCTGAGAACTGTTCTAGGTCACAATAAATGATATTTGAATTGACTGGAAAAGTATATAATGTTTTATGTAATTACATTTAGAAAAGTATTGGCCATATATTTAACTGTTTATTTTCTACTTCATAAAATATAATAGAACTGTTATGCATATTATGTCATTTCATCTTCTCATCAAAGGGTTAATATGTGACAAAGAAAAGAAAACAATAAAACTCTTGTACAGTAACAAATCATCCAAGTAGGCAGTGTGTGTTGGCATATTTAACAAAGCAGACCAAGAGCTCTAAATCAAACCTGAATTTGCTTCTGTAAAGGAGAATTATTATTGACATTTCCAGCTTGAAGGGCCACTGAGAGGGAGTAAGTTGATTGTTGTTCAATTATCTAATTAAGTTCCAGGAAAGATGTGAATCACAAGGTCAGCCAGTCTGAACTGAATCAGAGAAACTGACTAGTATTGGCAAAAAAGCACACTACAGTGACCACCAAGTGTATAATACAGATTGACTCTCTTTGTCAGCTACTTCACTGATAATTGAAATGTACAAACTTTGAGCTTCTAAATTAAAATGACCAAAAAATGAAAAAGAATAGGGATGCAGGAATTGTTCAAGAATGGAAACAATCTTAACTCTGGGATCTCTGAGGAGCCCTTGAATAGTTACAAATAAAAAAAGGAAAAATTTTCCCAAACCATGTCCACCCAGATAACACTACTGTATATTGAGAATAACAAGGTTCCAACCAAAGTTACTGGTAAATTAAAGCATTGACTCTCAAACTATCATTTAGAGATACAAAATGGGGAAAACAGGAAACCCATTTAGGTTAGAGGTTCGACATCTCTTAAATACGTTAAGAAGATTACTATGTACATATGAACATAATTCAATTAGATGCCTACCTAGTGATGTTTGGCCAGAATACCTTATTCAATACAATGAGCTACAACCAATATGTAAAGTATTCTTTTCCAGAGACTAGTATGTGTATGAAGAATAATAACTATTCTGTTAATTACCAGTGCAGAAGAATAACTACTTAGTTAATTATGAGTAAGATACTTTTTATATTTTGTATGATCCACTCCCTCTATGATGGAATGAAAGTTATGACAAATTGAGTGAAGAGCAATAGATCTGATACACTTTTATTTTATACCGGTTTTAGTTCTGTACTACTTGCCAACAGTCATCAATAAATCGACATATACTGTCATGTTTCAACCACCATTAGGTTACAGCACGGAGCTCTAAGATTATGGAATGAGTTGTATTTGATGGGCCCTTGCCAAGCTCAAGTGACATAAGTAATGTTCCACAGTGGTCGGTTCCAGACCTATTGTTGAGCATTTTAATCAGTGACTTTGATGATTGAATCGTGAACATGATCATTAATTTTGCAAATAAGATGCGGAGAGTGACATCTCTAGCACTTCAGAGGAAAAGGAGGATATAAAATAACCTCAAGAAATTCCACAAGTTGACAGAATTAATTGCAATAGAACCCTACGGGGACAAGTGAAGGTTGCCATGTTGATTTTTAAAAAGAGAAAAAGAATGAAAGTGAGAAAAATTTTTGTATATTTCAACATACTAAAGAAAGTATAGAGCACTCCAGAGAAGGGGGGTCGAATATGTGCTTAGTGGGAGAAAGCTACTTAGTTAACCTGAGTGGGGGGGACAATAGCATGGTGCTATGGATGAAGGATTTGGGACCAGAAACCTGGGATTGAAACCCGGAATCCTCCAGAAACTTCTTTTAGAAACCCTTACAGATACCAAAATCTGTGGATGCTCATTCTCCTTATATAGAATGATACTATATTGTGTATAATTTACACACATCTTTCCATATACTTTAAACTGTCTTAATAAGACTACTTATCACACTTAATACAATGCAAATGTTATATAACTAACTATACTATTTGAGGAATAATGAAAAGGAAAAATCTGTATGTATTCAGTACAGACACAAGTTTTTTCAATATTTTCTGTTAGCAGTTGATTGAATACAAGTATCCCGAGGCTTTGTTCCTATCCTATGGAACACATGCATGGTGAATCTTAAACTGTACAAGGCACAGGCAAACAATTACAAAAAGAAAAATTGCACCAGATGCAAAATGAAAAATTATAGTTCAAACACGAGACTTACAGAATTAAGATCATGGTGGAAACTGGGTTGGGTTTGGGAGCCGTTGAGGTGAATCTAGGGGCTCGAGCATAAAATGTTGTAAAAGATAATTTAAAGCTTTTTCTTTAAAAAATTCTGTTCATAATTTTCATGGTTTTCACTTACTACTGCTCCATTATCTGAAATCCACAGACTTGACATGAAAAACCATTACTCCTGATAAAGTAGTTAATTTGCATATATGGTTTACTACACACATAGATCTTTCTATACATTCTAATTTATTGTCATGAAATTCTCAGTGATCCAGAAGAATTTATATTAAGATGGCTTGGTAATGTGAAATCTGTTCAGGAAGATTGGAAAACTATATATTTTATTCCCAACAGACTATACCATTATTTGTAATAGTTGCATCAAAACGAAATAGTATTTACTCAAATTGCAAACAATGTTGCATAGAGTATTTAAAGCCCAGATAAACATGCTATTTATTCAAATAAAATAAGTGTTGGGGAAACCAAAAATGATGCTAAAATCCCGTACCAAGAAATCAGAATGCTTCTAAGTAGATTGATATCACTTTAAGTCACCAAAATAACAAAAATACATTAAATTTAGAACCCAGAATTTTAAAGGTGATGCAGTTAAAACATTTCTACCTTAGCTCCCCACCCTTCTGCAAACCAGCTCTTCTCGCTACAAAATCAGGGTAACAACCTAAATCTTCTCTAATTTTCACTGGACACAAAAGCTATATTCAACAAAACTTTCTCTTTTTCAGCATGTAGGCTTTTTTAATGCTTAATAAAATATCACCGTACAGAAAAATCATCTTGAGATGCGTAAAAATGCAGATTCTGGTCCAGCACTCTGAAGTGAAACCCCTATTCTGTATCGCTATAAGTCATCTGCTGATCCTAATTCTACTATTCTGAGTAGCAGCAAGTCTCTAGGCAATGCAGAGAGGCATGTTTCACCAACTCGCTGAGCTATTACTAAAGTTTTAATGGGAAAAAAAGACATCTTGCATATTGCAAGAAGAAAAAGACAGATAAAATACTATGTGGATTATGATGGCATCCTTCAGGAGTAGCTCAGGATACAGAGCTGAGGAAAAGGGCACCAACCGCAGAAGCCAGCACCTTGTACGCCTGTTAAGGGTAGTAACACGTTAAATTTCCCATTAATAGTCATAAAATATTTACTATACCAATAATGTGATGCACTATAGATGCATTAGGATTCTTTTTCTATTTTAAGTCATATGATTCCTCTTCTGGAAGCAAAAATTGAATGGCATCTGATATTAATATGTACTTATTAGAGTTATTATATACATTATATGATTAAAAATGAGTATATTTATTCTATTATACCACTTTAAATAAATATATTTATTATATTATGTAACAAATCATGATTAAGGACAAAATTGTCAAAAAACACTTGATGGCATTTAAAAAATGTAACTACTTATGAGCTAATTCCATAAAGTTCAAATAGAAATGCAATATACATTGATTAATTTTCTGCTTCTTAGATTCATGCTAAACAGTTCTACTGTTTTTGTTACTTTTCAATATATGGCAAGAATGTAAGAAGTGAAATGAACATCATATTTGGACATAAGAACACCTGAAGTAAATTTATCACTTGTGTGAACAAAACCACTATGAAAATCTGCTTCTTGGAGTAGAAAACTGTGATTAGAACTCATTCATGTGTAGCTGGGAGGAGATAAGCTCACGGTGGCAAAGTCCTTACCACGGTGTCTGCCCTGGTTAGGAATTTAAAGTTACTAACTCAGGTTATTGGAACTCCTAATAATCTGAGTTGTGAGGATTATATATTCATAAATTACTTTTCACCATTAAACTCATAACAGCAATGATAATATTGATTCTGTCATGTGAATACCTGTTTCATGTCAAACATCATATGAAAAGTAATAAATATTCTCATTTACTCCTCATTCATGTCTGAAGTTTATGCTTTTCAAGGAATAGTAGAGTCCAAATGATTAAGTGGCTTGCGTAAAGTCCAATATCAGAAGTAGTATTGCATTTAGATTTGTCTAATCTGATAGCACTACTTCTAATATAATGATGCTCAAAATTGTACCCTGTATATTTGTCATTTGTAAAATGACATTAATAATGGGGCTCACCCACACTTGTTTTGAAAATTAAATTGAATAATCAATATCACTAGCTTACATTTTGGTGCTCTTGATAATCTGAGTTATATTACACAAATGATAAAACATTTACAAAGCATTTTCATCATTAAACTCAAAATAACAGCAATAATATTGATTTTAACATGTGAATACTTAATTCATGTCAAGCATAATGTCGACCATGCATACTTGTTTTGAAAATTAAATCAAAAGATAAATACTGAAAATGTAGTCTAGTGCTTGCCACATAGTTGGCAGAGGATGCACCCTGACTGCAGACGTGGTTGGGTAAGTGACTATTGGATTTGCCGTCAGTGCTGCTTAGAAGTGGAAGAGTGTGACTAAGGATTGCCACCTATCACTCCATTATCAGCTTTTCCTCCGTCCTGCACTGTATCCATGCAGTGATTTCCACTGTGCCACCAATTCTGTTCAGCCAAATATAACATAGCACTATTATGGCAAAATAAGCATTCTGCCTTTTTTGGGATTCCTGGCGGAATATCCCAAACACAACTTTCCTTTTGCTGATGCTGTTAATTGCACAAATGCTCATGTCGTCTTGTTTAGACTGTGGCTTCATCCTGTTTTGACTATCATGTTGCCCTTATGCTGGTCTCCGTGTTGACAGACTTCAGCTGGTACACACTATGCCTTAGTTCTGATAGGCATCAGCTGCAGCGAATGGACAACTTCTGCTTCAGCTCGCTGCCAGACATAAATTTGTACAAATTGTATTTCTAATTCCCCTTAAGAGAAAAATTTTAGGGTTAGGATGAAAGACGTCCTTTCTACTTGTGTACTTAGGAATGCCTAATTGATCTTCCACCCCTTTCTTGTGTGTGTTGGAGTAGGTGGCATGAGAAACCACCAGTAGCCCGTTTTGTTAAAAGTTACCAACAGAGTACCTTCTATAAAGCTACCATTTTTCTTTTATTAGCAGTTTTAAGACACATGAAATTGGATTTATTACATGGATGCCAGGATTGCTAATGTTCCTCCTCTCAATAAAAAAGCAGTTTTCTAGCCCTCACCTGAACACACTTCATGGACCCTGGCCAGTTTAACACACAATTTTTCTACATCTGTGCATTCCATGTTTTTGATTTTGCTTCTGCTCTTACTTTGGTGGTTTTAGTTTATGTAAATTACAATGATCATATATTAGAGACACTGGAAAATTCAGAGGCATTCTGTTCAGTTGCACAGGGGGGAGTGGCAGATATTTGTATATGGAAGTTGGAAGCTCCATCAGTGATTCTGGGGCCGCAGACAAGCTTGAGTCCGGGAGGCTATCATCCCATTTCTGGGGGGCTACAAGATTCTAATTAGCTCTATCTGCTTTCTCTCTAATCCAAGTACTCCAAGATTTGACTTCTCTAAAATGTTCTGGCACTCTTATTTGTGTTTGGGGAATTACATTTGCCTCTCTGCATGCCATCTTGGTGCTCTGGATATCTAGATGTTTGTCTTTTACTTCAGTAGCAACAAAGATCACAGCCTTCTATCTGCCACTCAGTCTGAGGCAATGAGGGGCTGTGTGGTTTACACCTGGCCCATCGGACATTCCCTTCAAAGACTTGGGCTCTTTTAAAGAGTGTCATAAGGGTAAAAGGAACGGTTGGAGTTTGTTTTCTTAACTAGACAAACAAAAACAGTTTCTCAAGTGGAGCATCCTTACTATGAGTTCTCTCCAAAATTCCTAACCCTCATTTTTGCCTGTGACTTTCCAAACCCTGGTCAATTCTGTCTCCTGCCAATTCCATCAGATATCTGAGCTCTGGCTAAAATTAGAATAGCCCATTTTACATATTTTGTAAGAGTTTAATCAAAACTCTTTGCATATTTGCCACAGAAATTGTTCAGCTTAACAAATTCCTACATTAAAAAGTTTTTTGGAGCGATTGTCTGCATAGTTGTAGATTACCTTAGAATTTTGATCAATTCTGTTTTCTAATATTCTTAATATTTTTAGCCATACAAATTCTTTGCTTGAAGTAGACTGATTTATTCTTGTCATTCCTGTGTGTGTGTGTATACACATGTGTGTGTTTATGCATCCTCTCTCCCCTGTTCTCTCTCTGTCCCCATTTCTCTCCAACTATCTCCTCTTAATGGAATCTTATTTTCAAAGCTGAGACAATTACTAAAGGCCGCCTTCTGTAGAGTCTGTTTTCATTACTAAACCTTTGACACCATCGTCTCCATTCAGCTTCCATAACAGTTATTGCTATGTAGTACTAATATTCAAACTGACCACTATTAACTAAATATATTGTTAGTTTTTCCTGCGTGCCTTGTTTCACCAACTAGACTTCCAAATCTATTATGAGACCAAGTCTTATGTCTCAGTGAATACCTGCAGTGGTTAGCATATTGTCTCACAAAATAGTATTACATTTGCTTTGCATTTCATGTCCTAACATTTGATTTCTTCTTGTTTTTGGAGAGTGCTTGCTGTGAATTTCTTCTATTTTAGAGAGCAATAATTACAGCAAACTCGGTATTAATGATACGTGTGTGTGTGTGTGTGTGTGTGTGTGTGTGTATATTTTAAGAAAAATCCAGATTTTGTAAATGCTGGCTGTCATTTGCAGTAAAGCAGAGGGTTCAAATGGTTATAAATGTTCGTATTTGTATCAACTAGTAGCAGCTCATGATTACTGAGTACCAGTCAGTATCTAAAAGGGCTAGTCAGTGCAGAAATTTCATCAAGTAAATGGGTATAACATACTTTTTGAATTTTTCCAACACCTCTCTCAAAAGGCACCACATTTACAGACTGTATTTAATTGATTCAAAAAAACCCTGAAATGAATGAGTTTGAGCTGCATGTTCAAGATCCCCTACATCATAAAGAGTAGAGCAGGAGTTAAAACAAGAATTCTGCCTCCAGAGCCCAACACTGAAGAACAATAGTGTCACATTGTTATTATAGTTTACAGAGAAACAGATCAGGAAAAGAAATTTTTAAAAGTACACAGTGACTTAAAGCTACTATTACTAACCGATGACTACAGAATAACATAGCACGTGTGTTCATCTAGACAGTGCAGTTTCAAAGGAGCTGCAAGGGGCTGACCACTATTAAGACCAAGACAGGTCCACAGGCACATGCTTTAAAACACTTCCACCAATCCTTCCTTTGCAGAATGTGTCCTACTTCTTAAATGCTAGACATTTTCCATTTGAGAAAGTATGTGGTATAAATGCCAAATCTCAGAAAAAAAAAATGAGCTGCATCTAAATATTCATCGCCCACAGTGTATCCCAGTGAAATATCTTACTAGGTGAAAAAATTGCTTCTTCAGCTTTAAGAACGTTGCATAGAAAGGTTAGTCCAATGCTTCAAATTAAACAACACTAATGAGATAATTATTCATAGCATAATCCTTGGGTGAAACAGATGGAAAAAAGTGGCATCAGAGAGATTATCAGGACAATTGAAAAAATTATGTATAAACTTTGTATAAGATAGTAAAGTAGAAACGTTAAATATCCTGATAAGTACACATCAGGTATTAAAAAAAAATTGTCCTTGTTCTTAAGAAATAAACATTAAATTATTTAGAGCAGAAGAATATGCTACCTGTAATTGCAAATAGTCAACAACAGTAGCATAACAATAATATATATAAGTGGAAGATGCTACAAGAAGCACAGTGAAATGTCAAATTGTGGACCCAAGTGAAAGTTATATTTGAACTAGTTGCATTATTGCAAATTGTCTGTAATTTTAGGACTTTTGGAAGTCATAAAAATTGAAGAAATAGCTCTATAAAATGTAAGGACACTGTATCAAACAGTTCAACTCTTCGGGAGATAAAAAGTCTTAACCAAATTCCTTTAATGTGAATACTTAGGAACAAAATAATTTTGTAGATATTTGATGCCTAAGATAAAAAAATGATTGTATAAAATAGTAAGGACATTGTATAAAATTATTTAACTCTTTAGGCGATAGGAAGTCTTCCAAAACAGGCAACTCCTTCAATATATAGTTTAATTTATGTGATTCAACTACTGATATACAGGTAGTTAATTCTTATGGAGACATTTTCTTAGAAATGTCTTAATAATTAATTTAATGCAAGTTAGCACCTTAGTGAATAGTTTTGCATGTGCATTGTACAGTCTGCTACAGATTCTAAGCTTTTAAGTGATATATGAAACTCCTTCCTGAATTCACTTTTTCTGGGTTCTCTAAGGTTCCTGCAATCATAAACTACATAACATGGCAATATTTAGGAAAATACCATAATAAAATTCATAATTTTAATACAATACATGGAAATAAGGTTAACTTAGTAACAATATGTCATGAAAAGTGAACATTTTGGCACATAAAATAATATATAATATAATATATAATATGTAATTCCACAATTATAATGAGATTTCAGCACCCCTCTTTACTAATCGATACAGCATGTTGACAGAAAATCACTAAGCATATATATGACTTAAATAACATTGTCAACCAAATTGACCTAATTTATATTTAGAGAATATTCCATTCAACAGCAGAATATACACTCATTTAAAGTATACAAGAAATATGTATTGAAATAGATCAAATTCTGGATCATAAAGCAAAGCTAAATAAGTTCTAAAGGAGTCATGATTTTAAAAGTATTTTTTTCCTAGCTACAGTGCCTTTAAAATAGAATTCAGTAAAAGATATATAGAGTATCTCCAAGTATTTTACAATTAAATAATAAGCAATTAAAAAATAAGCTTCTTAGCAATCCATGGGTCAAATAAAATTCAAAAAGGAAATTAGAAATTATTTAGACTCTCTCAGTGAAGTTAGGAAGTATGTGGACTCAATACAAATAAAAACAAAACATAAAAGCAAAGAACTTAGCAAAACAAAGCTATAAATCCCAAATCAAAATCCTTTCCACCTCAGAAGTCTTAAAATTGAAGATTACAAATCAACCAACCAACCAACCAAATATTTTTAAAGTAGTGAGCAAAGTATGTAAGAGGATAAAACTTCAATCATAAAAGAGCCAAAATTCAGAGTGTTAAGGACCAAAGATGATGGTGGCAGGAGACTTCTAAATAAACATGGTACTGTGAACAAATTCACTACCTGACACATGGCAAAATTTCACAAACTATTTGTTCAATTGATAGGAGCATATTAGAAGAAGGAAGCAGTAATTGAGCATAGTGGCATAACTTGCAATCCCAGCACTCTGGCAAGCCAAGGAGGGGTGCTCAAAAGTATGAACCCAGCCTGGGCTACTTAGACTTACGAAACCCTGTTTCAAAGAAAAAAACAAAAAAGGGCTGTGGATGTAGCTTGGTGCAAAGGCCCTGGGGTTAAATCCTCAGTACTGCACAAATAAATGAACAGAACACAGTGGAACAAATAGCAAAAAAGAATAGAACAGAACAGAGTAGAATAAGAAAGTAGTTAGGCCCTGTTCAAATAAATACTAATCTAATGCAAATGATATATATATATATATTTTTTTTGCACCAGGAATCGAACTCAGGGCCTCATGCTTGCGAGGGCAAATGATACTTGAAAAACAGTCTTTACAAGGTAAATCATCATGACAAAATATGGAATGTTACAGAAATTGTGTTTATAACTCATCTACCAGGCAAAGGAAAGCTAGTACCAAAAATAGACTTGACATGCTTAGTCTTACTGGTACCAAATTCAAGAATTCAAAAGTGTCTACATAGTGTTTCAAGAAGACTTTTTGTAATTTGAAGTGAAATCCTATGTGTACTTTACAGAC
This sequence comes from Hystrix cristata, assembly GCA_004026905.1. Lineage (NCBI taxonomy): Eukaryota > Metazoa > Chordata > Mammalia > Rodentia > Hystricidae > Hystrix > Hystrix cristata. Next base: position 29,311 of record PVJO010016893.1, read on the forward strand.
AGTCTTGGATACTGGAATGTACAGACTCCAGATGAAATATCATTTATTCTTTAAAACTGAAAACATGAATTTCCAGAAACTAGTTTAAACGAACAGAAGTATAAACCGCAAGGTAGGACAGAGGTATTAGAAAAATATATCAACACACTAGACAAGGTAGTGATAATGTGAGAGCCTTGCTGTGAATTTAGCTCAAGACAAATGCAAATTAACCTATTTAATGCAAATTCTGTGTTTCTGGAAGAAATTGACTCAAGTGGTACATAACAAACTAAACTGACACATCAGTGACCACTTTGTAACCAATAAAATCTGAATATTTACTTCTCTGAGTGAGAATGTGTATGTATATATCCAGTAGTGTTCGCCTGTGATTTATAATATGTGATATATTATTGTTTGTATTTATATATATGTATACACACAGAAGTTTCTGTTTACTTTTAAAATGACATGTTTTATGTCATATGAAATGTCCTCTTTCCTCACACCCCTCATCCTGTTCTCTTATTAATACTCTCTTAACCCACCCTCTCTTTTCTCATTTCATGAAACATAATATGTGACTGTTAAAAAATTATATAAGCTTTGCCAGAATCACCATATTAAAAACAAGTTCTTAAATTGTAGATAATTTATGATGAAATCTCATATTTTCACTGTTTTAAGTCAATTTTTAAAAAATGGGAACAGAACCATAACTTTTCTTGTGTGTGATCAACTCAATATGCTTGCTGAGTATTCATTTATGACAAGTTTGCATACTATAAGCCTGTCATCTTAAAAATGATTTATTATTTATACAATAGAGTTCCTTCTCCATGTGTAAAACTGTGAAACCATAGACTTTGATGATTTTCTCTGACAGAAGTTAAATGTCATTTTCAAATTTTTGATTCACAAGATCTCTGTAAACAGTATCACCAATCTTCCAAACAAAATGTTATAGATATGTAACATCAGGATGTCTCAAGAATTTGAAGGAAAGAATATTTTTGCTAATGAAGAATTATATGTTTTACTTATACATACATATTTCCTCATTAGTGTGGGTCATGTAATAAAAAAGTGCTGACTACATTTATAATCTAGATAGACAACCAGCAGAGTAACAAACGAGTGTTTGAATATATTTACTAACAAGTGACATTCTATGAAATAATTGTGTCTTTGGACAGTCAATCCACCAAACTCAAGTTTATAATTGGCAATTTTAATTAATCTTTCCTTACTGGAAGAGATTTGAAATTGAATGTGCTTGAAAATGAATATGTCTGTGTGAGCGCTTGCTAGTATATGAGAAAGATAGCAGGGGAGAGAATGAAAGGGGATGACAGAGGTTAATAAGACAAGAATAGGACAAAGAGTGTGAGAAAAGAGCACAATAAACGAGTGGGTGGGGAAAGTGTTTATGTACAGCTGTGGAATACAGATAACTTCTTATGTCCATTCTCTTTGGTTTATTCCCACCAGCATGTCAAAAGACAGTGTATGTCACTATTTTATATATGTATGTATATACACATATACATATATATATATCCATACAACTTCAATCAAGATCTAAATGAACACCGAGTTCTCTAATACCCTGCTTTCTCTTAACATTATTTAAATAATTTATTTCTTTGGAGTTCTCAGAGAGACTTCTATTCCACAGACTCTCTCAAAAATACTATACTTTTACTGAAATAACATTTGACATCTGGTAGTAATCATATATTATTACACAGTAATCAGTTTTTGACTACGTGTGTGATTGGACCAAGCTTTGCTACCTCTTCTACATGAGCAAAAGCAGATGATAAAGGAATTTATTTTTAAAATGTTTGCCGTCCATGCCTAGTGATTGTTTGAGATCACCTCCTTTGTTTTATAAATGATGGAGCTGAAATCTCAAGAGCTAGTACTGCTTGTTGACAGCTCCATATTTATAAGAGATAAATTTCCTAGTTCCATTTCTGCACCTCCTACTTTGAAACTGGTCTTGCACTCACCTTTCCCTGTCACACATTACACTGATTTAAGTAATTTTAACTTAGCTTTCTTCTCACTAGTTCTGGACTTGTGTGAGTTTAAGACATAAAACCTACCGCACCCACCATGTTTTGCCTCAGACCAAGAATGTCTAATTTTTATACTACTGAAACCAGTTTCTCTGCTAGAATTACAAGTATAACGCTATCCTCCCCTACTCTCAAATACTCTCTCACATTAATCCTGATGAAGACTTACTCTCTAGAGTCCGGCCATCTTCCCCATTTCAAACTCTCTGACTCTCACACATACACCCAATAGATGCCTTGAACAACCATCTGTACTTGTTTTCTTAGTGTTGAATGGTGTTTCTGCCTTTTTCTACTTATCCAGATATACCACTCTTCAGGGCTCATCTAAGTTCCCATCTATTTTTAGAGATCTACCCCCATTAACTGGTCAACAAAGAAACTTCTCTTCCCTGAAGGACCATTTATCTTGTATCATGATTTGCTCTTCTCTAGCACTTTATGAAGCATTGAAAGTTGTCATTCCTCGATTGTTTTACATGTTTAGGTATTATCTCCACAACCATAGTTGTTAATCTCTTTAGGGAGAAGACCAAACCTTCTATAAATTCTGAAGTCCTTGCCATTAATATCTGTACCATAACTTCATATTGATTTTAACAGAGAGCAGGAAATAGTTTGGCATAATGTCCAACAGTCTTCAAATTCTCTGATTATTTAGAGACACATTAAATTGAAAATCAGTTCAATAAGCCTTTAATTTCTTTGGATATAACATGGAAGGACTTTAATTAATTCATTGATTTGTGTTAAATTTCTTAGTAGTCTTAGTAGACCATTTCAGAGTGAAAGCATTAAATGAAGTCAAAGTTATTAATCTTATTAGTAGTCATTGTACTTGTCTTCCCAACATTCACTTTATCCATTTTTCCCTTCCTCCACATATGACACTAGTGTAATTTGGAAAGGATTGAGTTTACCCTTCCTCCATTTTATAGATTACTTTGACTTGTTGAAACAAATATGTACTGATTTCTATTCTGGCAAATTCCAGCAATCCCAGCTTCGGCCAGTCAGCACATGGTATTCCCCTGGCCACAAAACTGGTTCTGAGTTGACCCATTCAGCACAAAGGTCAGCAAACAGCAAATTTCACCCATGGGAATCCTTTCCTTTGTGAGTACATTATCCAGTAACTTCTAAACTACTTAGGATAGTTTATGTTTAATTTTTATTAAATGTTACTCGAGTCATACTAAAAACCGTTTCTCCTAATTTGATGACCTAAGAAAATTATTCAACAACATATCAAGAATTTTTTTAGTTTATATAGAAAGAATAAATAATAAATACAAAGATTCAGAATAAATAACAAATTTATAAACATGAAACCAGTCACAAAGGGCTGGGATGGTTTTCTACTAGTTGAGGCTCAGAGAAAAGTTGATGTATTAAATGTTATAGATTAGTGAAATTAAAAATGAAGCCTCATTTTTCTCTATAAAAGGATCATAACAAGTAATATTATCACTAAAAATAAAACACTACACAAATTCCCGCCTTTAGATATTCTAGTAGATTTTTCACAATAATCCATATTTTTCTTGATAAATCTTTCTTGGAGATTTGTTACAATCAGCAAATATATCTTCAAAACTCTTTAGAAAATTGAACCCACCATATTATGAATATTACATAGATTTATTTGAAAATATTAATTGTGTTACACACCTAAGTAGTTTAAGAGGAAATTTAAGCTTTTAACAATCAAACAGAACAAAAATCGAAAATACTTGTACTACCCTGCCAATATATCTTTGATTTGGGACGCTTCTAGATAGACTTTGCATTTTTGGATGTTATTTTGTACACACAATGTAGTAATTGGACACAAAATGTACTGAAGAAGATCCAGACACACTGTGATGAATGTCAGGAAGAGAAATGAATACAAGATACAGTACCAATTCTAATGGGCATATGCCAAGATATAACCTCTGATCTGTGTTTTTGAAGAAAGTATATAATATTGAGATGGAGAAAGGATACAGTACAAAGTCACAGAGGTGAGATATTTATTGAAAATATTTGTACTGGGCCAGGCATGTTAGTGCACAATTATAATCCTGGCAGTCTGAAAGGCTGAGACAGAAGTATCACAAGTTCGAGCCCAGCCTTAGTAAAGCCCTCTCTCAAAAATAAAAAAGAGGTATTGGGGATGTAGCTCAATGCAATTGTTCTAGATTCTATCTTAAGTACAGAGAAACAAAAAACAAGAGCAAAAATCTTGGATTGTCTGGAGGATGTGTGAAGTGAAGAAGTCCACATTGTGGAAAATGCTAAAAATACTAAATTTTACTATGTAAACAGCAAGGAGCAAAGTAAAAAAAAAAAAAAAAAATTAGTAGGGGATGATGTTGGATTTCTGTTTTGGAGAGGATATTCTGTTGGGGATATTCAAGATGGATTGGGGAAGGAAGAACAGAAAGGGGAGAACCTCGTGAAAAGGACCTAAAGTATCAGCAAATAGGGAATCCGAGAGACACAGGCTGGATCTTGGGGGTCCTCAGAAGGCCCCAGCCCACAGCACTACTGGAGATGGTGGACACCTAGGGGGTGGTGCCCGGGGGAAGGTAATTAGGTCTCTGGAGCACACCTTGAAGGGGACACGGGATCTCGGTCCCTTCTCTGCCTGTTTGCTTCCCTGTTGCCCTGAGGCGAGCAGCGTCCCGCAGTGTGTTCCTGCTGATGCAGCACCTTGCCAGAAGTGACAAGCTCAGCTAGCCACACACGGAAACGTCAAAGACATGACCCAAATAAAACTGTCTTCTTTTCAAGTTCATTATCCTGTTTCCTTTGTTACACTAAGAAAAGCTAACTAATAATAACAGGTAACAGATAGCTCAGAAGTAATAGCGATAGGACTTGAAGTCTAAGCACTTGTGGGGATAAGAAGGAAAAGAATGGTGCGAACCCTGAGATTCACGAGTACACAGAATGAGTATCAGAGGAAAAGCATGTACAGGGGGATGTGTTGACCGGCAGGCATATTGAAAACCACTGTAATATTTAACTAGAAGTTCAGGAGACGGAGGGAGGCCTGGAGATGACAAATGATATCCAGAAAGTAAAAGAAGAGGACTTAAAATGGTGCCTAGAAAATATAGCACACAAAGGAGAGTGTCAGGAAAAGACTGAGAAGAAGCCAAGGAGAAAGATAGATGAAGGAAGAAAATGTATTGGGAATATTATGCAAAGGGGGATTTGCAAGAAGGAATGAAGAAATGTTGATAAATGCTTTCAGGGGGATCAACTAAGATATAGCCTGAAAACATGTGACTAAGCATATTATTTGTAACACTTTTGAGAAGACATATTTAGTACAATATTTAGAGAAAATGCAATATGAGAAGACAAATTTAGTACAATATTTAGAGAAAACGCAATATTTAGAGAAAAGCAAGCCAGAGATTAAAGATGAAGACGGAGGAATTAATGTGGATGGTGTGAGTGCAGGGCGTTCGGGGAGAAGACAAAACAAATGATTTAGGGGAGGTGGGATTCCAAAGGGTCTTTCACAGAGATGGAAAGAAATGAGTGTTTTGGTGAGAAGAAAGACAAACACTTGGGTGGTAAAATGAAGTATAAAATATTAAGATACAATATATACATTTACCAATCCCCAAAGATGAATGTAATTATGTATCACAAACATTTACTGAAAGGCTTATATTATGGAATATAGACCAGAAGAAGGCGAGAGGAAGGGGCTCAAGGGCAGGAGAAAAACAATTTTAGAAAGGGAAAGATTGTTTCTCTGGGAGAGGAAATACTATTAGTCTGTCTCATGACAAGGGTGGCAATATGAGGTTTATTAGAATTGTACTGTACAAGGATTGGACACAACACAGAGCCCAGGGATGATAAAAATATCCAGGTGACTGGACAAGCTTAGATACACTTTGTGTCAGTTACATGGAAAAAGATGTCTCCAGAAAGTGGATTTTTATTATGAAAGTGAATAATTCACCACATATAGAAGAACTCAGAAAATTACCTCCTAAAAATGAGAATGTGTCTAAGTAACTAATTTATGAACGAAATTTTCAAACATGGCTTGTGACTTTCATTACTGCACACCCTGTGTTTAATCAGTTCAGCTCACTAATGAGTTTTATTTTATTGTGTGCTCTTTCTATACCATATAATGAGCATTAAGTTGGTGCTATGAATAAATTAAAAATGATTATGCATGTGTATGCCTAGATTGGAGAGTAAGGTGAATAGTATATTAATCATTTAAAAAATTATAGATTAATAAAGTTATGTAATACCTACTTAATGTATAAAAATACAAAAATTACCTATTACGTGCCACCTTTGTATCAGATGGGCTCTTTATTATCTGATTCAATCCTCATGGCCACAAGTTGAAGAACCTGAGACTCACAGAGGTTGATTGATTTATCCAAAGGCACAATGGGAAGCCAAGATGTGAACTTAGGACTCTCGATACTGCAGGCCGACTTTGTTTATATGTAGTCTTTGACCATGCTTAAAGACATAATTATGCTTCATTTTCTTGTCTGTGTCTGTGATGTGTGATGAAAGAACAATTAATTCTTATCTTCTGTTTACAATTCTTTAAGACCTTCAACTTACAGTTTACTATTACTTTCTCCAGTAAATAACCTTGATTTTGTAGTGATTCTGTCTTTTACCTCCTTTTGCTTGCTTGGTACTGCCCCCTTATAATCTTAAGTTTATCTGCGAGGTAATAAAACCATAGTAGCAGTTTTAACTTTAAAAGACTGAGCATAATTTTTCCCCAGTCCTCACATCATGTGCTGGGCAAGGAGTTTCTGAGTGAGTCAAATAGGAAAGTAATTCTGCAATATTTAGTAAAGCTGCAATAATGAACTTTGGAAGAAGTTTGATTGACTTCACTGCATGGGACTAATACAGTAAGTAGAGACATTCCTTGAACTGAATTGTGAAAATGCTTTTATCATAAAAACACTGGACTGCAATTCTGAACATTAGGGACAGATTTATGACTCTGTCACCAAACAGGGACCTAGGATCTCGGTCAAGGTTCTTAGACTTTCTGTTCCACCATTTCCTCAAATATAGAAAAAGTAATTTCTTTAACAATCTTTAGAATGTCATATATTCAGTACAGATGTTGGATAAAGCTCTATTATGAAATTCTGAAAATAGGGCTCACCTGAAACTCTTGAGTTATGGCGGGGAAACAAATGAATCACTTTGTTCTTACCTCTACATGTAGACTAATTTCTCAGAGTAGGCGCTCCAACGTCAGAAAGAAACGGAAAAGACATTCTTTCTTTCTGAGATATTATAAAAATCTAAAATATTTGTCTGAACTTGAGTTAAACATGTAAGGCCAATAGGACTTTTGTTTGCCTAAAATGAATTAAAATAAAAGTCACACCAAGCCTCATGATTTAGTGCAGCAGTTTCAATATCTTAGTTCAAATCTCTTGTGATTTAGTGTCATACAAATTTCTGAATGATACAAATGCAACTCTCCCCAACTCATACCCATATATTGTCATGTGTGACAAGTTGATGCCTAGTGTCTTCTAGTGCTGCCCTTTCCAAAGCTTCCAACACACAAACATCAGCCTGAGTGTATTTAAACAAGCGGTGTTTGAATTCATTCCAGCCTTTCCATTTACAGCAATTTAAGACTATTTGTATTCAGGAAACAAAATAACAAGGGACAGCTGTTTCTCTGCTTTGCTCTTACTTCTAAGCTATTTGAAAACACTTTGACAAGTTAAAAATATAAAGGGGCATCATCTTTACAATTTACGATATAAGTACACCAGGTAAAATTATAGAGACTAGCATGAAATCAATAGCTTCCTTTATGAACCAATTTCACTAATGTGGAACTAACCGATATTTGGAATACAAGCATGTCCTATGTATTTAATGTGTCATATATATTTAGTCTTAAGATTCAGGAAGCAGCTTACATTAGAACAGATCCTTACTCTGGGTGGTCCTAAATACATGTAGCCTACAGAGAATGCTTATGCTATTATAAGGCCATGCTACATAAGGCCATCACTGGTTTAAGACCACTTAGCTGGTGCAGATATACAAACCTGAGTATTCACGTGACATCAACAGTTCATAGTATACAAAGGTTGTGATTTAAAAATAGAGTAATCCATTTATTCCTGAAGGGGAATTCTGGGTGAAATAGCTACTACCCCACATCTGCTCATCTGTGGGTAGCATTGCTCTCGCAACGTTAAACTGTCTCTACTCTTATTCAATCAAACAACAAAAGAATGATGGATGAGGGCCTAATGTGTGTCTTACACGATTCTATCTACAGTGTGAATTGTGATGCCTGTGCTTGAAGAATTCAAATTTCCAACACTCGCAGGCTTACACTCAGCCAGAAACTTTCAAAGATGATCATAGCCTATTGGAAATCTACCTTTCAAGCTGTATATATGAAGAAATTAGTTTGGAATCAAACTCTAAATTGCTACTTCAAAATGGGACACTGTTACAGCTACTTAAAAGAAAAAACACACAAACTCCCTGATTGAATGTGCCTGAAAGGACGCTTTTGATTTTTTAAAAAAAATCTCATCAACAGATTTTTCCTGTTTGCTCGGATGTCTGAGAGTTGCTTCTTTTCCTCAGAATACCACATATGAATATTAACAAAAGAACAGTATGCCCAGGAGAAGCGCTTTTCTTTGTAAACCCAACGGAATGGAGTGTTAACACTTTTAGGGATATGTTACGGGGAGCGAGGGGAAGTCCATACGCATATGATTATTTTTAGGTAAGCAAATTACCTTCCAAAGGAGCCAGATGGCTCTAGGAACACATCTGCAGCTTTGGTTTTCGTTTTCTCACTAGTCAGGCTGATAACGACAGGGTCATTGAGGAGTTGGTCACGAGCAATCCCACGAAACAGACACTGCCTCGTGTGAAGAGAAGGAAAACTGAATCCGAGTAGTTCTTTCGCTCCAATTACAAGAGGGTGGATTTTCATTATTGTTTAGCTAACTGACAACATTTCCTTTCCTGGTTCCTGTGCATAAAGATGAGGGACTCACTGAGGACTACTAAAACACAGTACGGACGACTGACAGAGAAATCAGCTTGAATATTAGCCATGAAATAAAAGTGATCTTATTTGTTGAGTTCTGGTTTGTTTATATCGACAAGAGAACCTATGTCACTTCATCTCATTCAGTTCTAAAATGAGAAACCTTATTGAAACAAAACAACAAACACCTTATACTACATTTTTCACAGCATGTCTGTGTAGTGTGTCAGATACCAACGTACTGCCATTTAGCCTCAAATCTATCTTTCCTTGCCCTGTTTAATAAGACTGGAGCGAGACCATGAACATATTTCTTTTGCCAGCTGGCAGAATGTTCAGCTTTGCTGTTGAATGGGGTGTGTGTGTGTGTGTGTGTGTGTGTGTGTGTGTGTGTATGTTGGAGGACTCTGCAGGAGGAAGAGATTCTCTTTTTGGTTCTGTTATGATTTATAATTCTTGCTGCCATTGGAGTGGAGCATACGCAGTGGAACTCACTTTTAGCATGTTTTACCAGCAACCCTGTGAAAAGGATCCTAGTGAATTTCCCAAACTCCCAAGCAGGAGCTTCCCAGTAATTCTCAGTGGGTCACCAACAGACAGCTTGCTGCTCAGTAGCCATAGTCTGCATCGTCCAAGCGATTACTGCCATCCAGCTACCCCGACTACACCCTCTTCGGCAAAGCGTGAATCTCAGTATCGAGAGACAGGATAGAAGGTGGGGACCCCAGAGCTTTTAGCGTCACTTTTTGTTCTTGTGTTCAAACATATTAACAGTAGTAACTGCTCCCTGTATCTGCTATTTCTGAATTTTTTGGCATTCTCTTTATCCCTTAGTGTTGGCTGTTATTAGTTAATAATGTTCTTATATTCCCTGTGTTCAAACCACTGGTGTGGCTTTTGTCTCCTGACCGGACTCTAGCTGTTAAATGTAGTTAAAATATTCAGAGTAGGAAAGATAATGAGATTTTTTTTTATAAAAACAGATGGGCCAGCAGCGAGTAATGAAATTTGGAAAAATGTGAAAACATATGAAATAAGAAGTTGTGCAAGAGGAGATCGGTGTTCGGCACCTATTAGCTCTTCACTAAAATCAACCTTTTCTTGATCGTAAGAGAACTATCGACAGGTGTGTAACTCTCTGTGTTGTCTGTATCTACTTGCCTCTGTTGTAATTATTTCTGGTACAAGAGCACGTTCTTACCAGTAGAACATGGTTGGAAGTGACCTGTGCCACATTCTTCCCTGTGATTTGAGACAGCAGGTATGTCTCTACTACATTCTCTCTTTCCTTTCTGGCTAGAATGCAGATGTAGAACGATCCTGCTTCAGCCACACAGATGACAATATTTCCATAATATGTCATAGAGCAACAGCTCAGAAGGAACACAATCCTTAAAATGACAGTTAGGAGCAGAGTTGCCACTCAGACCCGAAACTCTCACCTCAGACCTGTTTCAGGGCACATCTTTATAGTTTTCAGGTCACAATAATTTAGATGTGAAATTTCTCTTATTGCAGCTCAGTTTTATCCTAACCAAAAAAACTGCTAAGCAGGGAAAATTATTATCATTCATTTATCTTACATCTTCATCCAATCTGTTGGTACTGTCTAGTTATAATTTTTATACCCATTAAGCCATATTCCAATATTTGTTTAATCAAAAATACATATTTCCAATTTTTAGAAGATGGTCTTTGTATGTTTCACTATTCTACACACCTGTAATATTTTTATTCTTTTCACTGCTTCCACTTCCAAGCTCTCCTATCCTTAGAGAGCTACCTTATCTCATCTGTAACTCTTTTCTTGGTCAGCCTGATTTGAAGTAGCCTCTACCTTTTCTAACTAAAGTATGAGTACTATCATTTTTTGAATGAGTCACGAGGTCAAGATCAAATCTCCAAATGAAATTGTTTCTGTTTTAAACACTTAGATATGCATTTATTTTATAATTCAATTATTATTGAATTTAATTTGAATCTTATCAAGTAGATTATATATTTTTTACAAATAAGGCAAATTAAAGTTTTGATTAAGTCTAACCTAGTGCCCTGCACACAAGAAATGTTAAACATTTTTGCTGTTTTGTATTCTTTTCTGCATAAATAGGGTTCTTGGAATGACTCAATAAACAAAAAAGGTAAGACTAAATCTTTTCATATGAGAAAGCAAGGAAGTCATCAAATATAACTAGCAACATGTACATTGAAAAGAAACCACCCCAAAAAGGCTCTCGCTAATAAAAAA